>CAUYON010019131.1:0-20861 GCA_963573935.1 Arctocebus calabarensis | reverse complement strand
GCTACTATTGGACGTCACTCCTCTTTCTCTGGGTATTGAGACTGCCGGTGGAGTTATGGCTGTGCTCATTAAGCGCAATACTACTATTCCTACTAAGCAGACACAGACCTTCACTACCTACTCTGACAACCAGCCAGGTGTACTCATCCAGGTTTATGAAGGTGAGCATGGCATGACCAAGGATAACAACTTGCTTGGCAAGTTTGAACTTACAGGCATTCCTCCTGCTCCCCATGGTGTTCCTCAGATTGAAGTCACTTTTGATATTGATGCCAATGGCATTCTCAACATCTCTGCTGTGGATAAGAGTACAGGAAAAGAAAACAAGATTACCATCACTAATGACAAGGGACATTTGAGCAAGGAAGACATTGAACGTATGGTCCAGGTAGCTGAGAAGTACAAGGCTGAAGATGAGAAGCAGAGGGACAAGGTTTCATCAAAGAACTCACTTGAGTCCTATGCATTCAACATGAAAGCAACTGTTGAAGATGAGAAACTTCAAGGCAAGATCAACGATGAGGACAAACAGAAGATTCTAGACAAGTGTAATGAAATTATCAACTGGCTTGATAAGAACCAGACTGCAGAGAAGGAAGAATTTGAACATCAACAGAAGGAGCTGGAGAAAGTCTGCAACCCCATCATTACCAAGTTGTACCAGAGTGCAGGAGGAATGCCAGGGGGCTTCCCTGGTGGTGGCGCTCCTCCTTCTGGTGGTGCTTCCTCTGGCCCCACCATTGAAGAGGTTGACTAAGCCAACCGAAGTGTAGGTGTAGCATTGTTCCACACAGTAAGATATTGAAGGATCCAAATTTGCAGCAAATTATGTGGCAGATTTAAAGTTGGGCTGCTATAGTGAATTACTGGGCATTCTCAATACTTGAATATGGAACATGTGCACAGGGGAAGGAAATAACATTGCACTTTAAAAGCACTGTAAAGTAAGTGGAAAATGCAATGTCTTAAATAAAGCTGTATTTAAAATTGGCACCATACAGTTGTCTGGGAATAGTAAGACTTGTGGTGATTTATGTGAACCTTTACAAGCCTATGGGTGGGATCATCACAAGGGCTGGGTGGTAAAATTACAGCAAAATTTGCTATAAGGTGGTGATGAACTTAAAAAGACAGCATTTTGTCAACTATAAACTCCATAAACTTGAGTCTGGTAATGCAGACACGTTTAACCTTAGAAGGAAAGATATAGCTGGGTGGAGGTCTTAAGAACTCAGTATATTGATGTAAAAACAGTTTCTGTTAAAAGGTAATTTTGAAGTTTGAGTCACAGAACCTGATTTTTGTTAATCTCCCACATGGTGGCCAACAAGAATTACAGCATTGTGGCTTTTTTTTTTTTTTTTTTTGAGACAGCCTCAAGCTGTCACTCTGGATGATAAAGAGTGCTGTGACATCACAGTTCACAGCAACCTCTTAATTCCTGGGCTCAAGCGAGTCTCTTGCTTCTGCCTCCCAAGTAGCTGGGACTACAGGCGTCCGCCACAATGCCTGGCCTTTTTTTGGTTGCAGCCATCTTTGTTTGGTGGGCCTGGGCTGGATTCAAACCTGCCAGCTCAGGTGTACATGGCTGGTGCTTTAGCCTGCTTAAGCCAGCGTTGTGGCTTTTAAAATAACTTAAGTTGCTGTACTGGCCACAGGAAAGCAAACCTTCAGTAAGTAAACTTGAATCTTAAGCAGTTGAAATGCTACATTGGGTACACAGTTCCTCAGCATTTTTTGGTAAGCAGTTGGAGCATCTTGTTTTCCTTGTAAAATGCCTTACCAGAGTGTTAATATTTTGGGAGGGGAGAGGAGGGTGTGTACAAAGCAGTATCTTCATTTTCTGCCAGGGTCGGGAGTGTGCAGCCTGGGTGTATATTTGGTTTATGCTGTAATTATGGCTCAGGCTGCCAGAACAGTGAGTGGTATGTAGTTCTCTGGAGCTATGATTCCTGTACCACTGCAGAGCTGTAACATGTTTTCTTTTTTGAACAGTCTGTCTCTTTAATGCTCACAGCAACTCAGCAATCCTTTTTGCTTCAGCCTACTGAGGGACTATAGGTGCCCGACTAATTTTTTTCTGTTAGTAGAGATGCTGGTCTTAAATTCTTAAGTTTGGCTTCCCAGAGTACTGGGGTTACAGAGTTAGCTGCCAGGTCTGGCTTGTCACCATGCTTGTTGAACTGGAGCAAGCTCAGTTAAAGTAGGGGACACTTGGCTCAAAAGGAATGAAGGGTTATTTTTAAATGTAATAATGAAAAGTAATTAGCTAAATCCTGAACAGTTAACTGAAAATTTCCATAGTGTAGTTTATCTTACACAAAGAAATTGGTTTGGGAAGGTGGGAACTTACTGGGTTTTTGTTTTCATCTTAGGTGACTGTCTAGCATTCATGCTTGCTAGCCAGAATTTTTTCAGAGGGGTTTCCTAATTTGTTCTCCATAGTCCCAGTGTTCATCTGATGATCCCCCCACTTTCAGTTTACTGTTAAATTCTAACCCTAACCTTTTCAGTACTTTGGGTATGTTTGAGAAGTATAAACAATTTGGATGTTGGAAGTTTTCCCAGTAACGTTTTTTACATCCTGTTGTAGGTTAGGACCTTAATGAGAGTGGGGAAGGTAAGAAAGCTGATAAAGATGTAGCTTTATAAATTCCAATAGGGTGGCAGGTCAGACTCAAGTATGTAAGATGAATAAATAGGAGGATTACCAAGTGGCAAAATAATTACTGTGGGAAAAACCTGGAAAGTTTAAATTAAAGGGGGAAAGCATAGAGAAAAGTGACCACAGCACTATGTGCCAATTCTGTTCAGCATTTTTGTTTCTGGTTCCCCCTCAAGACAGCCTTAAGCTGTCACCCTGGACAGAGCACTGTGCATCACAGCTCACAGCAACGTCCAATTCCTGGGCTCAAGCAAGTCTCAGCCTCCCAAGTAGCTGGGACTACAGGCACCCACCACGAAGCCCGGACATTTTTTGGTTGCAGCCATCATCGTTTGGCTGGCCAGGCTGGATTTGAACGCACCAGCTACTTTGTAGTTTCACCTCAAACTCATGGGCTTAAGCAATTCTGATTGTCTTCCCTCTATCTCCCAAGTAGCTGGGACTACAGGTGCTCACCACAACACCAGGCTATTTTTGTGTGTGAGTGTGGTTATAGTTGTCACTGACAAAGACTAGGCTGGGTTTGAACCCACCAGCTCCTCCCCCAGTGTATGAGGCTGTTACCTTAACCATGTATAGGCACTGAGCTTCCCATGTTGAGTTGACAAATGGCATTCACTTCTCTTAGATTGCCTTAACTACACAGTGAATGATGGCTCAATGGTCTATGTGCATCAATTTGTAACGTGGCTAACATTTTGCTTTAGCAAGTATTGTAGGAGGTTATAGTAATAGAGAATGCCACCACCTAGATGGCTTGTTTGGGGAGGGTGGTTTGGCAGAGCACTGCTGGATTGGAAAGGGGCAAAAGACTTAAGTCTTTCAATCTCTGTCCAACTTTCAAGAATTGCTAAATGTACTGGACGGTGACATTACTCTTAAATGCACTTTTATTACTGTAGCTCTCATTTAAGACTTAGAGGGAATAGGTTTTGCTTAAAGCCACTGTAGTGAAATTCCCACTACAATATGTACTCATGTAATACAGGAAATAAGTAATACTTTTTCGTCATTTGTCCAAATAATATTGAATTCCCATGATGTACCCCTAGGATTTCACTCACAAACTGGCTTTTTAGATTCTGGCAAGGTTGGGTGGAGTGGAGTGATTGGTAGGGCCTAATAGGGAAACTCAAGGCCATGGAAGTCCACATAGTGCTTATTGTAAGGACATCTGTGTCCACTAGATGTCAGTAACTATTTATAAAACAGCTGTACCAGGGTCCCTGGGAGATGACTCAATGACAAAAGTGAGCCCTAAATAAGCACATTGGTGCTATTGCCTGGTGCAGTGGTTCCTAGCACTCTGGGAGGGTGAGGCCTGTGAATTGATTGAGCTCAGTTCAAGATCCGCCAAAGTAAAAGTGAGACCCGGTCTCTACTAAAAATAGGAAAACTGAAGCACGAGGATTGCTTGAAGCTAGGAGTTTGAGGTTGCTGCAGACTATGATGCCATGGCCAGCCATCAGCACTCTTAAGGGCAACAAAGTGAGAAAGTATTTCCTGCTGAACAAGTGTCTTGCTGCAGAAGTATGGCTTCATGAGATCTCAGGGTACTTGAGGGGTGAGGTGGGTAGACAAAGGATGGGGAATACGGAGCTTGGAAATCCGTAGGGTGAGGGGGAAGAAAAAGCTCAGTGGGAAGGAAATACAGCCTTTCTTCCATGTATTAGCTAGTTTCAAGGTTTCATGTTATTCCTTTCATCTGTCTGAACTGAGATTGATCAGACTTACTGTGAAATAACTTGATTCCTCACCAAGCTCGGCAAGAATGGAGACACGCATGCATTCCTGTGTCCCTAATGTCTGCCACATGACAAGTGTATGTTTGCCAACCAATAAGGAAATGAATAAATAGGGCTGGAGCAAGTACCAAAGAGAGTGGTGAAACGGTCTCCCTTTGGGCTCCACAGTAGCTTGATCCTAGTAATGGCTCCTGGAGGGTGGGAGCGTAGTTGGCCTGATGAACTCAAATTCTGTACACTCTGCTACAATTGTTCCTTGCACAGTTGGGAGCCAGCATTAGAGGTGTATGAAAAAGAAATGATCAAACCTCAAGCAGCTCTGGCCAAGGGAAAGTTGGCAATAATAGAAGTACCAAGATCTTTAGGATATGAAATTATTCCCACTATGACTACGATATTTATGTACTCATGTATCACCTGATGTCTTTAGATTGGTGTAGTATGTGGAGTGAGTGGGGTGTAGCTAGTCTTTGTAATACAAGAAGACAGGCAAGGTCTGCTTGGAGCAATGTTTGTCCCAGGGAGCTAGGCCACAGCACAGAACATTCAGAGCTTACAGCCAGCACCCAATAAGAGGATGCGAATCTTGAGCTTGGATTGGGTGAGAATTTCTTAGATATAACACCCAAAACTCAAGCAACACAATAATAACTAGATCCTGACAATTGGAGTTGGATGATTTTTAGAAAATAGATAAGTTAGACTTCATAAAAATTACATACATGTGTGCTTCTAAGGACACCAGGAAGAAATGAAAAAAGAACCCCACTGAACTGGGAATGGTATTTGCAAATCTATAAGACTATCGAGAATATATGAAAAACTCATAACTCAGAAAAGATATTTCTTCAAAGTAAATATACAAATAAGCACAAGAAATGATACTCAAATTCCTTAACAAGCAGAGAAATGCAACAATGCAAATCACAATAGGACAATTTCACACACTCCAGGATATCTATAATCAAGTTGGCAGGGATGTACCGACATTGGAACACTCAACACATACCTGTGGGGAATGTAAAACGATGTAACCACTTTGGAAAAGAGTCTGGCAGTTCAAAGGTTTAGACAGGGTGGTGCCTGTGGCTCAGTGAGTGGGGTGCTGGTCCCATATGCCAAGGGTGATGAGTTTAAACCCAGCCCTGGCCAAACTGCAACAACACAAAAATAATAAAAATAAATATTGTAAGAAAAAAGTTTAAAACAATATATTCTGAAGTTCCACTCCTAGAGAAGTGAAAACCTACATCCAGCAAAAACTTTTAAGTGTGGGCTCGGCGCCAGCCACGTACACCTGAGCTGGCGGGTTCAAATCCAGCCCAGGCCGCCAAACAATGACGGCTGCAACCAGAAAATGGCTGGGCGTTGTGGGTGCCTGTAGTCCCAGCTACTTAGGAGGCAGAGGCAAGAGACTCGCTTGAGCCCAGGAATTGGAGGATGCTGTGAGCTGTGATGCCATGGTACTTTACCCAGGGCAATAGCTTAAGGCTCTGTCTCAAAAATAAATAAAAATAAAAAAACAAAAACTTAAGTGTGAATGTCCATAGTATCATTATTCATAATAGCTAAAAAGTGTCACTGTCACAGATCAAATGTCCTTTAATTGAGGAAAGGATATTCACCCTTACAAAGGAATGAAGTACTGATACATGGTACCCTTAGAGGGAAATGGAGTCATAGCTCACAGCAACCTCAAACTCTTGGGCTCGAGCTATTCTCTTGCCTCAGCCTCCCAAGTAGCTGGGACTACAGACACCTGCCACAATGCCCAGCTATTTTTAGACACAAGGTCTCTGGTAGACCAACCCATGAGCGCAGGTGATCTACTCTCCTTGGCCTCCCAGAGTGCTGGGATTACAGGCGTAAACCACCACACCTGGCCCTCATACAGATGATTCTTTAAAAAAAAGTCTTCATGTTAATACATTTGTGGGGTGCAATTTAATTTTGTGATACGGATATACTGCATAGTGGTGAAGTCAGGGATTTCAGCGTGTCCATCACTGGAGTGATGTGAAAACAAAAGTAAAAGAATCCAGTCACAGGCGGGGCACGGAGGATCTGTTAGGCTGAGGCAGGAGGATCCTTGAACCCAGAAGTCTGAGGTTGCTGTAAGCTAGGCTGATGCCATAGTGCTCTAGCCTGGGCAATAGAGTGAGACTCTGTCCCAAATAAATAAATAACCATTGAACTGTATACTTCTAAGTTGTATACAGTTAAGCCCAGGAGTTAGTAGAGACTAGCTTGAGCAATACCAAGACACCTCTTTAGTAGAGATGGCTGTACTAAAAATAGAAAAACTAGCTAGACATGGTGGCAGGTGCCTGTAGTCCCAGCTACTCAAGAGGCTGAGGCAAGAGGATTGCTTGAGCCCAAGAATTTGAGGTTGCTGTGAGCTATGATGCCATGACACTTTGCCGAGGGCAATGAAATGAGGCTCGGTCTCAAAACAAAACAAAAACAAATGTATCACAGGAGTGAGAAGTCTGAAATCGAGGTGTCAGTAGCCACACCCCCTCTGCAGGCACCAGAGAGGGAAGTGTCACCTCCTCCCCCAGCTTCTGGAAGCTTCAGGTGTCCCTTGCAGACTCCAGTCACATGGCCATCTTTTCCCCATGTGTCTTCATCATGTAGGCTTCTCTCTGTGCCTGTCTGTCTCTGGGTCCCAATTTCTCCCTTTTATAGACTCTCGATGGGATGAGGGTCAACCCTGATGACTTCATTCTAACTTGATTACCTCTGGAAAGATCTATTTCCAAAGAAGGAAGATCACATTCTGAAGTTCTGGGGGTTAGAACTTTAGCATGTTTGGGAGGGGAAGTGTGGGGGAGGAAGGATGCAAATCAATCACAACACGTTCCTTGTGATCCCAGAGGAGGAATCTCCTCCCAGCTTTTGCACAGAACTCGGAAGAACTACAAGGATGTGGAGAGAAAGGACTTACACACTGTTGGTGGAACTGAAAACTAGCATAACTTCTATGGAAAGTTATATGGAGATACCTCAAAGAACTAAAAGGAGACCTACCATTTGATCTAGCAATCCTCTACTTGGTATTTATCCAAAGGAGAAAAATCATTTTACAAAAAAGACATTTGCAGCTTGGCGCCTGTGGCTCAATGGGCTAAGGCGCCAGCCACGTACACCTGAGCTGGTGGGTTCAAATCCAGCCTTGGGTCTGCCAAACAGCAATGATGGCTGCAACCAAAAAATGGGCGGGCGCCTGTAGTCCCAGCTACTTGGGAGGCAGAGGCAGGAGACTCGCTTGAGCCCAGGAATTGGAGGTTGCTGTGAGCTGTGATTTCACAGCACTCTATCCAGGGTGACAGCTTGAGGCTCTGTGTCAAAAAAAAAAAAAAGACATTTGCATTCAAATGTTTATAGTAGCACTGTTTACAATCGTCAAGACGTGAAAATAGCCCAAGTGCCCATCAATATATGAGCGGATTAACACAATGTGGTTATTTGTATACCATGGAGAAATAGTATGAGCTAGTATCTTCTTTTTTTTTTTTTTTTTTTTTTTTGAGACAGAGCCTGAAGCTGTCATCCTAGATAGAGTGCCGTGGCCCAGCTCACAGCAACCTCCAATTCCTGGGCTCAAGCGAGTCTCTGGCCTCTGCCTCCCAAGTAGCTGGGACTACAGGCGCCCGCCACAACGCCCGGCCATTTTTTTTGGTTGCAGCCGTCATTGTTGTTCGGCGGGCCCGGGCTGGATTAGAACCCGCCAACTCAGGTTTACGTGGCTGGTGCCTTAGCCCGTTGAGCCACAGGCGCCGAGCCTGATCAGGGCTTTTTTGTACTTGAAGTTCTGGATTTGGTGGTACCTGCTTCAGACTAATCCCTAAATGACACCACTTACAGACATCTCCTCTGTCACAAGTCACAGGGAAACGTTAGGTACACTTGAAAAGAAAGCAAGAAGCCACCAAACAGTTCTCTGTGTCAGGCTTAGCACAGTCTGCTGCTGTTATGGGCACCCCCCAGCAGAGTGAAAGCAGAGACTGGAGCTTCTCCCGGCACCTTGCACAGGCTCTGCTGGAGCAAAGGGAAAGGCGCGTGCTTGGCCGTGCCAAGTGCTCTTCCTAGCGAAGGCTTGGAAGCGAAACCTCACCATCATTCGAATGGCTTTCCTTGCGTAATCTAATTTTCCTGGGAGTGAAGACATTAATGAGAGGAAGGACGGAGTAGTCCTTTTATATGTGGCTGTAAATGGGCTGAACACTCAGCCGCGTGGCCTGTGAGCTGTAAATGTATATTAACACTGACACACATCGATGTATTATTAATCCTAAAAACCATGTGTGCTCTGACTGCACATCCAGTTACTGGCCTTTTAAACCTAAGTACCCTGGCCATTTAAGACTCTTTGCTCTAAATCCATTTGCAGATGAGCGTCCATCCTGCATTATGGATCTGTAATGGGGTGTGCATTTAGCTGCTTAAAAGGACTCTCAGTGTGTGTTTTGCATTCACCACCTGTGCTGTGGCCGAGCGTACACTCCAAGTGTGCATTAGCCATGGTATATAATTGATCCTTGCGAAACAAATATCGAGTGGCTGTTAAGAGGAGTTACTCCTCTATACTCAGTTGCTGTTCCTGAAATCAGGCTTTGAACTCGTATGTTTTAATTTAGCTGGTGATGCATACAGTGGACAGAATTGAAGTATTTAAAGAATAAAATTGCTTTCCATTGTTTCCCCATTTATTTTGGGAAAAGTTGGCTTAAGCATCTTAGGGGTAAGCTTCTACGTGTTTGCCCTAAAGATGTTTCTCCCTGGTATTTTTTAAATGGCCACAGTTTAAGCTACTCAGTTGTGAATAAAGCTGATTTTCCCAGATTCTTAAACCCTGTATCCTGATCTTTAATCCTGTGTGTTTCACCTTCATTAATTTTGCCAAATTCATGGGCCATAAATATTATTATTAATAGTTATTAAGTACTAAATATGTCCCAGGCACTGTGCAGAGAACTTGACCGATACTGTTGTATTCATCTTCATATCAACGATATGATTTAAGTTGCCATGTTATGGTTCCATAGATAAATTTATTTTAGAAGGAACATTGTCAAAACCAGACATCAAAAAAGAGAAAATTGGAATCAATTATCATAAACAGGAAATGTTAGTGCTGCCTTGAACCCTGTCCTGACAATCATATTCTCACCATGGTGAGCAGGCAACCCAAGCCGGCTCGGACACACATTTGTCACTTCAAGAATCCCAAAGCAGACGTGAGCACACACAAGCCAGCCTAACTTCTAGAAAGACTCACGTCTTGAACTCCTCATCTAGGCAGTATTGGATCCTGATAACAGAATTCCCTAACCACACTTGTGGAAAGAAGTGAGCATTAAATAAAAAGAATAGATTAACTGTACCAGCTTCAAGGGTGGAAATCTAATGATGGGCACCTGATTTTCTTCTGATACATTAAGCCTGTACTTCTCATTGTTTTAAAATAACAACTAATTGCTATTAAGTACTAAATATGTCCCAGGCACTGTGCAAAGAACCCATACGGTTTTATTTATTTTTATATCAACAATATGAGATAAATCTTATTTTAACCAATCCTCCCCCTACCAATTTTTCAACTTTTTAAGCTCATTTAAAAAATTGGAGGGGTACAATGTCTCACTCTTTCACTCGGGCTACAGTGCAGGTACATCATCACGGCTCACTGCAACCTCAAACTCCTGGGCTCAAGCCGTCCTCCTACCTCAGCCTCCCGAGTAGCTGGGACTACAGTCACCCACCACAACGCCAGGCTAATTATTCCATTCTTTGCAGAGACAGGGTCTGTCTCCTGTTTACACCAGTCTCAAACTTCTGGTCTGAAGCAATTCCCCACCCCCACCCTACCTTGGCCTCCCAGAGTGTTACAATTATGGTGTGGGCCACTCCAGCTAGCCTGGGCTCGTTTTAGACTTGCAGACAAGTTGCAAAAATAGGCCATTGAGTTTCCATGCAGAATGTACACAGCTTCCCCTTGTGTCAACATTGTAAGTATCCATAGTTCAATTGTCAAACTAAGAAATTAGCCCCCACACAGTGCTATTGGCTAATCTACAGACTTTTTCTAATTTTGCCCTTTCATTTGGGTCTAGGAGCCCGCGCTGCAATTTACTCGCCCCATCTCCTTGCCCCTCCAGCCTGTCCAGCTGGTGACAGATCCTCAGTCTTTCCTTGTCATCCGTGACTCTGACCCTTTTGAAGAGAGTCGGTGCGGTATTTTTTAGCACACCTCTCCATCGGGGTGTGTCTAACGGTTTTTCATGATTAGATTGAGGTTATACATTTTTAGCCACATGCTGTGCCCTCCTAAGTGCATCATATCAAAGACACACCTGCAATTTGAATAAGGAAGAAAATGAAAATGTGGTTTTATGTGTGTGTGTGCGTGCGTGCCTTTGTTCTCCCTTACACCTAAGACAGGGTAGAAGGTTCTATCCCATGGGTCCTCTACAGTTTCTCAGTGGCTGTGACAAGTTGCCCCTCACAAACGACTTTGGAACCCAAGAAGCTCCTGGGTGTAGCAGGGAGCAAGGTGGAGCAGACCGGAGGAATGAGGTGCTAGCACACGCAGAGAGGACAGACAGCTGGGCCTGCTGCCCAGCGCAGGGCAGCACATCCCCCAGCTGCGGCCCACAACCATTTCACTTCTTCCGTGAGAAAACCTTTAAGAGGCCCAGAGCAGAAGGTCCCCACTCATCACAAATTCACACTCACCTTTGTTCCTTCGCTGACAGCTGTGCCCGGGATGCCTTCAGTTCTGCCAGTTTCCGTGAGTGCAGGCGGCAGGCAGACTCAGGGCCTCCTGCCAGGGGGAGAATTTGCCACGTTAGCAAGTGAGTCTCCCATCACATCCAAGCAACCGGGTATGTGTCCAAGTGACAGAAATACGGATTTACTCCTTTGACCTCACGCTGCGCCTCGCGTGCCCTCAGACTTGCGGTGCAAACAGCAGCTCCTCGTCCTCTTATAAAGCTGCCATCCTGCATCAGACATCTGAAGACATCGCAGTGAATAGAGGGACCCATCAACGTGCATTTGCCCAGCATCTATTCCACAGCCCTCACCCTGCCGGGGCCCCTGGGAGGCTCTGAAGGCAAAATGACCCTCACATGAAAAGAACACACAATGGTTCTAAAACATTGTCCAAAGGCAGTTGAGAGGAAAGAACTTGGCGCTTTCAGCAAATGCTTTCTATGATGTGCCTACTAGGAGTCAGGTATTGCGCCCAGAGCCAGACCCAGGGACGAGCAGGGAGCCGTGGGGCCTACCTTCCCAGGGCTTCCAGTCTGATCCATGTGCATTTAAAGCAAACGGATAATGCAATTTCAGTCCAGGAGGCTGTGATGCAGCCTCTGAATGCTGCCAGGATGTGCAGGCTGCAGCCCAAAGACCACGGGCAGATCATTTCAGGACTGTTACTTATCTGTGGTGTTGATATTGGGAAAGCTATTCATGGACCTTTTCTTTTGCTCATCAGCTTTCATTAGTGTTTGTGTATTCACTGTGTAGTCCAAGACAACTCCGACTCTTCCAATGTGTGGCGGAAAAGAAAAAAGGTTGGACACCCAGGAGCTCACAATGCAATGAAGTGTGTGTGTGAGGAATGGGAGAGACGGTCCCCCAGAGGGGCTCCAGGGGTCCACTGTGGAAATCTACCAGGGAAGGGGCATATGCAATTAAGGGGCTTACTGCACTCACAGGTCTTGAGGGGACGGACACCGCGCAGAGGCCACGTGGGGGCAGCCCCCAGGGATCAGGCTTGAGCGGGCAGCTGGCAAGCCAAGAAAAGTGAGGACCCGGGAAGGTCATTCACTGCTACATTGGAATGACACTAGGTCACAGCCAGGGGAAGGCAAGCGGGGAACTTGTGACTGGGGCCAGCCTTATCACGGGGTCCCATCTGGTCGCCTGGGCCTGTTTGTGAGGATGTCAACTTCAGGAAAACTTAAAGTTTTTCTTAAAACTCACAATAATGAGGATCTTTGGAAATAGCCAGTTATTATCAGGAAATGTGGAGAAAATTCCACAGTGAAAGATTCCAGCAAAGGAACCACCCTGAAGAGTGTGTTTCAGGATAGAATTTCATTAATTTGGGGACATAATAAGCAATCTGTTCCGATCCACAGCTTGAGGAAAAATGGCATTTCCTTCCTGGTAATTTGTACCATTTTCCATCAGGCGCCTCTCCTGTCCAGCAATAATTGTGTTGATTATTCAAGTTATTGTTTATTCTACAGTTTTTTATTATTACTATTCCCCTCACATGGCTTTCTCATTACGTTAATGCTATTTGTTGTGAGCTAGAGTTTCTGTAATCATTATTCCTTTTCCTTTGACTCGCTTTTCTTTGAAGGCCTTAACTTCAGATGCTTTCCAGCATTGTTTGTAAAGCAGCCTTGCGTTTCCAAAGAGAGCCGAGGCTTCTGGTTTTTCTGGGGTGGCGCCGGCTCACTTGGGCTGAGCTCAAGGCCCCAACCTGCAGCAGAGAGGGACTTGAGATGCCAGAGTCTTGGCTGTTAGGTGGTGTGTGTTTAATAGCTATCGGAAACGACAACTCCTGCTGCCAAACAGCTGTTAGTGGAGGCCCAGAAATGCCACAACCGCAGGAACATGAAGTCTTCTCTCTGGGGGTTGGTTTCAGCTCCTACTCAATTCTGGGAGCCTTGAAAAGAGAAAACGAGAATCCTGCCATTTTTCTCCTGTTAACTGGCAAATGTGTCCCCTACCCCGTCCCTCATGGCCACGTGCTAGCACTAAAATCGAATTATCATCACCATGATCGTCAGAGCTGACAGCGATTGAGTTCTATGTGCAAACACCGCAGTGGGCGACGGCACCACGATCTCATTCGGTCAGGGCAGTGCTGCTCCGTAGAGAATCGCCATCCCCTTTAAGGATGAAGAGAGTGAGGACAGCTCAGCTAGGCTGAGCAACGGACTCTCGATCGCTGGACCCAGGCCAGGCGCCGTGGCTCACACCTGTAATCCCAGCACTCTGGGAGGCCAAGGCAGGTGGATCACCTGAGCTCAGGACTTCCAGACCCGCCTGAGCTAGAGCAAGCCCCCGACTCTTAAAAACTAGTCGGGCATTGTGGCGGGCGCCTGTAGTCCCAGCTACTTGGGAGGCTGAGGCAAGAGGATCACTTGAGCCCAAGAGTTTGAGGTTGCTCTGAGCTATGATGCCACAGCACTCTACCCAGAGGGACAGAGTGAGACTCTGTCTTAAAAAAAAAAAAAAATGAAGAAGTGGTATTGCTGGGATTAATACCTAGCAGTATTGATATTAAGCACACTACTGCTCCCCTCAGATACCTTCGATGGTCATCAAGCTGTGGCTTAAAGACCAGTGTCCAGGGAGATTGTTAAAAATACATGTCCCCAGGTTCTTCCCCTGTGCCGGCTGATTCTGACTCGGAGAACTGGTATGTGGCTGGGAAGTGCCTTTTGGCAAGCTCCCAGGGGATCCTGATACACGGGGTCGGGTGCCACATTCTGAAAATAAAGATCACATTTCTTACAATGATGTTCAAGGTTGTCCATGATCTAAGTGCCTCTTGCACCATCACCTCCCCCTAAGGCTGCATGTGCCAGATAATTACTCTTCAAAAAGCATGAGGCCTGATTCCTCCTCTGCTCATGCTGTCTTCTCAGGCGAAGGTTCTTGTGAATTCTAGCCTTTTCTGTGAAACTGTGGCTCATCATGAAGGAAAGCTCACAAGCTATCTCCTCCCTGAAGCACCTGCAGACACGACCTCGCTGTCCCTTGGGGCTTGGTGGTGGCCCCAGCTACGTGCTATGCCGTTCTCTAGCTGTGTGGCCACCTCAGTTTCCTCTGCTGAGCATGACTCCTGAGTCTTCACTGTACCTCTCTGGACCTAGTTTCGTGCCCATGACAGTGATACCCACCACAATGTCTGGGACCTGGATTTAGGGGGCAAGGCTTACGAATTAGAAAATTACTTAAAATTACTCTTTGAACCTCAATTTTCTCATCTGTAAAACTGGCACAGTAGCAATAATACCTGCTGCTATGCTGTAAAAACTAAAAAGTAAATATGTACAAATTCTGTAAAACTGTGCTTGGCACATACTAAATGTTGGCTAGACTTTACCTTTAAAACAAGCCTTTGAAATCACTGTTATTCTTGTTTAACAGTGAGAGGAACAGAATCTTAGAGAGAGTAAGCTACTTGCCTGAGGTCACATAGCTGTGCCAGATTTTGAGGTCTTGTCTGCCTGATTCCGGCACTTGTGATCTCCTGGCTAAAGGGATGCCCTGAATCAAAGGCAGTGACCACTGTCAAAGTCCCCAACATTACATACTGCCAACAGCGTGGGCGGTCCAACCCTCTTGCTGGCTCTGCCTCACAATCTGTTTTCCTGCCTCCCTCTACACACCAGAGAGCAATGACAAAAGATCTTAGTCCCCTCCCTGGGGTGAGAGGGGTCCTCGTCACCACCCCAGGAACTTCCTGTCTCATGAAATGTGCTCAGATCCCAGCTGTCCTTCCTACTCCTTTGGACCCTCCAATGGAGACACGTGTCCTCCTCGGCCACCCCAGCTCATGCCCACAATCCCAGTCCCTGCAGATGGGCCAGGGACCATGCCGCTGCCCACAGGAATGTTCCACAGCCTGTGGCAGGTTGGCATGTGAATCCCACCTCCCTTCCTCTCATCCCTGACCCGAGGAAACACACAGGACTTCTTTGGCTACAAAGTTTTAGGCTAAGGGGCTTGAAGCAGCTGTACTTGGTATGTGCTTTTGAAGAAAGTGACTGAGCAGAGGCAAAGTCACATTTGAGAAAACAGCATAAGAATTGCTACCACCTACTGAAGTCCAATACATACCTGGCACTATGCAAAGGGCTTAACGTGAATTCTCTCATTGCATCCTGACATCATATATGGTTGTCATCCCTATGATGCAGCTAAAGACACTGAATCTCAGGGAAGTTAAGGCACTTGTCACATCTGGTTTTTGAAGTATATAGTTTTCCCCTGAATTATTGATACCCACATCTGAGCACTCGTGAGAATCATCTGCTCACCCACAGATTGCCAGGCTCCACCCAGAATTTCCCATTCAGTAGGTCTAAGGTACTAGCATCAGCTTCTGGAGTCTGCTAAGTACCTTAACTCTCAGACCCCATGCCAGACCTTCTGAATCAGAACCTATTAGGACCCCCAGATGACTCCTGTGTACAGTCAAGGAATTAGGTGACATTGGCCTTGAACTCCAGTAAGTCTGCCCAAAGAGAATTGCGATCACTATTTACCTTGTGCTTTCCCCTGGCTTGCTGAGTGGATGTGTGGGACCTCCCACCTCCCCACTTCAGAAGTTGCAGTGCACACTGTTTGGTGGCCGCGAGCAGCCTCCAAAGCTTGGCTCTCGTGATATTCTCACCCTTGCTGCGTTACCAAACAGAAATCACTTCACAATCAGCCCTCCTCCTAGTTAGGTGTTTTTTTTTCTTCTAAGATGAAAAAAACTTTTTTTCCTTTTTAAACTACTAGAGGAGTAGGAGAGCAGCCCTAGAAAGCAGAAATCCTAACCCGAGAAAATCACAGTGTAGGGAAATCCTTCTGTGCTGGAAAATAAACCAGCTGAAAGCAGGTCACCGGGAATGGGAGGCAGGAAGGAGGGTGCTTGGCCCTGTCTTGTCTCTTACAATGCGACTAATTGGAACAATTATTTTCCTAATGAAAATAGTGATAATGAACTCATATCTGTCAATTTCTCACACTGCACCTGGCACTGCCCTGAGCACTTCACGTGCACAATCTCATTTCTCCCCTTACCATGGTGGGGTAGGTTCCCCAGAATTCTCATCCCACTTGAAAATAAAGCAACTGAGGCTCAAGTTTAAGTGTCCACAGTCACCTGGCAAAAACAAAGGAAAAAGGCAGGACATTCAGGCTGCCGGACTCATAAGCCCACCCTGTGCCCTGAGCTCTTCTACCTGGCCGGGAGACAGCGGCGACTCAGACAACCCCCCATGCCTTCAGGAGGCTTCCATGCATGTGGATAATGGGACCCCGATAATTTGCAAATTCATCTCAGGGCCTGCTTCACAGCAAAAATGCAAAGTTACTTCTGTCTGAAAAAAAAGCTTATTGTGTACACCAAAGAATTTACATATGCATTATGTAATTAATGCTGTTCAGTCACGAAAAAAAAACCTTAGACTTTTTTAAGAACAGCTTAAGTACTTATCGATTGAGAACTTTTGTAACTCTCAAAATGGAGGCCTCCCCATATCTCTACAGGTATTTTAAATGAATTGAATTAATCATAGGCTTAAAAGTCTCTTGCGATCTTCGTTAACTTCCCTGGGTTTAATTAAAACATCTGTGCACTTTTAATTTATCGATTCATCCAACTCATATGTCATGTTTTTAACACACCCCAGCATGCTCTGCATCATTTTTAACCCGATTTCCACTTAACTAAAGCAATTAAATTCACCCCGGATTAATTAAAGCATCCATACTTTCGTGCTTAAGTCAGCATGCGCTTCTTTCCCCACATGGCTCCTGAATGTCAGAGATTTGACACACCTGATGAGTTTTTTGTCCTTCTGGAAATTCTTCCCTGAATCTCTTTCTTGCTTATTAATGTGCCATTTGACAGGACGGGAACGAGGAAGTCGGTGCAGGTGAACTCCGACCCTCGGAGCCCGGGACTCTGACCCCGACTGTCAGGATGCGCCCTGTGGCTTCCTCTCTTTGCCGGGCATCCCTGCTGGGTCTTGCCCCCACTGAGATCAACTAAAGTGTCTGAGTATCTGGGCAGGGAAGTGGGGGCTGTTCAGGTCAGAGGTGACCACGGCAGTCCGAATGGCTGGTTATCTTTGCATTGGTACTTCCATAATCGCTCCTTCGCTCTGCGGTCCAGCTCCCTCACTCTCCCTCCCTGCGCACACTCAGCCCTTACTGCTTTGCCCATTCAACGGATAGGGAAAACTGAGGCGCCAAGGTCAACAACCTGCTCAGTTGGGCTCAGTGAGCCAGGCAGCTGACCAGAGAATGACAAATTATTTCCCCAAAAGCTACTTTGGATTTTGGTTTCTACTGACTGACTGGATTTGACTAAGACTGTCCCCTTAGTCACAGAAACACTGGGTACCAGTAGCCTTTTAATTTTCTTTTCCAATTTGATAAGCCTGGAAATAGTTCTCATTATTATTCTTCTCTATACATATTTAATTATTAATGCAGCTGAGTATCTTGTCATGCTTTTACTGGAAATTTATATAATTTCTGATATGTCCTTTTAATTCATCTCTTTTTATTGATTTGCACAAGCTCTTTGTGTATATCAGTTATCAAACTTTATTAACATTTTAACATTTGTGAAAAATATCCCTTCCCAGTGTTGCTTGCCTCTGAATTTTGTTCAGGGTGTGCTTTGTCACATAGAAGATTTTAATCTTACGTACTCAAATCCAACCTTTCTTCTTTTCCTTCATGGATTCTAGAATTTATGTCTATGCCTCCCTCCCAAATAAAATGTCCTCAATATTTTTTCTAACACTTTTGTAGTTTCCATTTTTACATTTAGATCTTACATCGGTATGGAATTAATTTTTGATTATCATGTGCAGTGGGGGGGTGACCAAACTTGTCTACCAAATGGATTGCCAATTGTGGAGATCCAGCCAGGAATGAAATTCAGCTTTCCTGACACTGCTTTTGCTGAGCCCAAAGATAATACACAACCTCAATAGGAATGGGGTGCCAGTTTTAGTTGGAGGGATGCTGAACTTTGCCTAGCTTCCGTGATCTAAATATTACATACTTCTATTGCTTCAGAGGATCAAGGCATCCTCCTTTCTCTGTCAATTTTTCCCTGCCACCTAACCCGGCTACTAACACATATAGGTGATTCATCACTATGTATTGACAAACTGGATATAAGACAACCAATTATTAGTACTATTTTGACAATTTACATGCAGTACTTACATTCAAGTGTTCTCAAATCTCTTTTCCAAAGGGATTTTAAATCAGATTTCAAATAATTTTTAAAAGACACATGTTTTGAAATTCCCTCTACACATCTAGTAATTTTCTCTCTGCTTTATAACTGAGTCTTTTCAATAACCTCTAGCTTTTTTTCTAGTTATTCTCTCTGTTGGGAACTCCAAGTGGACAGGTAGTTTGTCCTGTTACTTTCCATCAAGTAAACAGCACTGATAATTTGCCTAATCCCTTGCAGAGAACTTTAGGGAGGGGAGCTCAGCTTGATCATTAAAATGAGCTTCATACCACTTAGGTGAATCTAAATTGTGTCATTTTTTTGTCATCAGCCTGTTAACTTGTCAGTTGTTAGTGGCAGCAGTAATTTATTTTTCTTCTGCAGGAGTCTTAGAGCTTCCATTTACTAGATTTAGTAAAGCAGGATAAGTCAATTTGTACAAACATTTTAATTAATTTTAAATAGAAGCTTGAATGCACAATGTTCTGCTCCTGTAAGCCTTAAGAAGAGGAACACACAGGGACATAAAATACTCCACATGTGATTCCTGACCAATCAGAACCAACTTCCACCCACACTAGGGAAGAGTGGGGGAAGAAAAAGATGAACTCTTTCCATTAGTATTATCTGATGGTGGAGGGGTGTGTGTGTGTGTGTGCTTGAGACTCACTGCATTTTTTATTTTATTAACCCTTGAAGTCAGATTGGAGATTTGGTTTGAAATTTCACAAGGGAGCATCTGGTAATTGCTTACTTGTAAGCCACTGCTGTGAGTCATACCTGTTATCTCACTTAATCCTGCCATCAATGCTGAGAGACAATTTTTTGAAGAGGTAATTGAGTCTCTGAGAGGTTCAGTAATCTTGCCCAGATCCCACAGCTGGTAAGGTACAGGCTGGGCCTTGAACCCAGATCTCTCTGACACAAAAACCTTGCTTTTTCCACTTATATTCTGTTCTACTTCTTGGCATGGGTGTGTGCAGTCAGGTTCAGTTTTCTATAACCTATCATTGAAAAATAATATAGATTGCATGGGTACAAGTATAAGAAGAGTTATTAATATGGGAGGTTCCCCACTTCACATCTAGCCTCTTGAATAAGGACCAGGCTGAGCCTTAGATAATTGCAACTCTCTGGGTTGAGTTACATCTGAGAATGAATCAGTTACCCCAGAAGGTAGGTGCTCTCCATGCAGGATGTGACGACCACCACTAGAGGGCGCACATCTGGCATTTGTTTGCACTCTGTTTGCCCAGATGGCAAAAAGATTCCCAGAGTTTCACTCTTCCAACTGGCCCACCTTCTACTCTTTTGGGTGGCAGAAGCTCTGAGCTCCTCACCAACCAGCAAACGTCACAGTGTTTTGCATTTTTGATCACACTCTCAGTGAACATGCAAACACACTGAACTTGGAAGGCTGTACTTAGAATGTGGAAAACTCTCTGACCTGACTATTTTTCTTTTTTTTCCCTGAGCAATTTAAAATACTTTTTTTTTTTTGTAATTTTTGGCCAGGGGTAGGTTTCAACCTGCCACCTCCAGCATATGGGGCCGGTGCCCTACTCCTTTGAGCCACAGGCACCGCCTGGTCCCTGAGAAATTTAAGTAGGTCACATTTTAAATTTGATTTCCCAGACAACTAGTTTTAAATAAAAACCATTCTTACCTTCTAGACAATCCCATTTTTTTCCGCTTGGAGTTTATATGGAAGAGAAATAGTGTCACAATAAAGAAAGAAGAATATCCTAACCGTATTTTATTAATTAATAAAGGCAACAATTACCTGCTCCTTACTTTCTAACCTCATCCGCCTTTTGGGAGGGAAGAGGGCACAACCGGAGACCAGCATTGGTGATTTGATACAATTTTCCCTGCCGTCCATAACTTTTCATCCAGTTACAACCCTCAGATCAGAAACGGCTCTTGGAAGCTCATTTAACCACGTGTGGTGTGCCACACTTCTCACTTTCTTCTTATTTCGGTTACAGGGGTGGAATGAGGGGTAAGAAATGATGTTGTCTTCCCACCAGGAGATGCCTTCAATGTTACCTGATCAGAAATGACAAGTAGGCTTTCTCTCGCATGCCAGCTCTGCGGCTAGCCAGTCTCAGCCGGAGCACTGCATTGAAAGTTTTGAGGCTCTGTCTGGGCTCAGGAGACAAGATGCCGCCATCAGTTAATGATATGCACAGAGGCGTAGGAAGCAAGAGCAGTGTTGTTCGTGTGCACACATTTTCCGTCCCTAAACTAGAGTTTAGCGTGATTCTCATAAAAAACTGACATAGTGGCTCGGCGCCTGTGGCTCAATGGGCTAAGGCGCCAGCCACGTACACCTGAGCTGGTGGGTTCGAATCCAGCCCGGGCCCGCCAAACAACAATGACAGCTGCAACCAAAAAATGGCCGGGCGTTGCGACGGACGCCTGCAATCCCAGCTACTTGGGAGGTAGA
>CAUYON010019129.1:0-48430 GCA_963573935.1 Arctocebus calabarensis | reverse complement strand
ATTTTTTAATTGTTTTTATTATTAAATCATAGCTGTGTACATGAATGCAATCAAGGGGTACAATGTGCTGGTTTCATATACAATCTGAAATATTTTCATCAAACTGATTAATTTAGCCTTCATGGCATTTTCTTAGTTATTGTATGAAGACATTTGTATTCTGCATTTAGTAAGGTTCGCCTGTACCCTTCTCAGATGCACCGTAGGTGTGGCCCCATCCCAACCTCATTACCCTCCCTCCACCCCAACCTCAGCCCTCCTCTCCCCTCCCTGAAGTTTCACCATGAGTCATAAGAACCTACCTTAGAATTAAACATAACATTTTTACCCATAAACTTACTTTTGACTCCCTATCCTGCTATTCATTAGAAGAAAGGATGGGATGTTCTAGAGCAGGGGTTAACTAATTGGTCCAAAACCTATTCTTTTTTTTTGGCCAGGGCCGGGATTGAACCCACCACCCTGGTATATGGGGCCAGCACCCTACTCCTTGAGCCACAGGCACTGCCCACTGAAACCTATTCTTATACAATTCATGAACTAAGAATTTTTTTTAACTTTTTTAAAGGTTGTTAAATAGAAAGAAACCTATTCTTATACAATTTATGAGCTAAGAATTTTTTAAGGTTTTTTTAAAGGTTGTTAGAGCGTCTGTGGGACACAGACCATGCATGGCCCTCTAAACCTAAAATATTTACTAACAGACCCTCATGGGAAAGGTTTGTCAATCTTTATTCTAATAAGTTTTCTATGATTATGAAAATGTTCTGTATTTTTGTTGTCCAATGCGGTCATCACAAAATTGGTATAGCTATTGAGTAGTGGAAATATGGCTAGTGTAACTAAGGAAATGAATTTTAATTGCATTTAATTTTAATTAATTCAAACTTAAATAGTGAATTACAGCACAATTCCTTCTATCCCAATAGTCCTGAATCACGAAATACAAAACAAGTAGATATGATGAAGACTACTATTACCTGACCTATCCTTAGGTCCTTCAAAACATTTTTCTTTTCTTCCATTTTTTTTAGCCCCTAAAAATGGGGTTTTCACTCACATTTTTCCAAAGTACCTTTGGCCACGTTGCTATCCAATTCATCTCATGTTTTAAGTGGAAAAGTAGAATGTCAGGATAATCTAGGATCCTACGTTAGGGGGTTTCTGCAAGTCAAAACTCTAAATGATTGTTCTTCAAGGAATGTTGTAGATAGAGGGTTTTTCTTTTTTTGGCACTTGATTGAAGAATACTCATATCTCTCTAATGCATTATGAACAGATCACTATGTATAAAACAACTTCTGTGGGAAATTCTAAGTTCCAAACACCTGACTTAAAACTTGCCACAAACTTTTGAGAAATTAGGAATAAACTGTATAGTTTAACAAAAAATTATAAGTTGACCTTTGTACTACTTCTGTAGATACTGTATTACATTAATATAGTATTATAAAAATAATAAGAATTCTTTCAAAAAATGTAAATGTTCTCTGATTCTGCAGGTCTAGCTGAAACTAAAAGTCCTCTCTCTTTAGCAAGCGCCTAATCCAACATTGGCAGAGAAGGTTGTCAGCCCACCCATTTACAAACACTATATTAACAGACCCAGAGAAAGGTTTGCTGGGAAGCAAATTAGAATCATTGACTAAAATTAAATTTTGGGACCATCAAAGTCATCTACCTTATGATACTTTATGCTTCCATGGCTTGTAAATACAGACAACCAAATGTTCTCTCTTCTGTGGAGCCTTCTTGAGTTCCCAAGAAAGAATTGGTCTTCTTTTCTTAATATTCTGTATTACACTTTGTATGTAAACTCTATCAAAGTTATCATTTTGTGTTAAATTTATCTACTTTGCATTAATGGGAGATTCATGTCTTATCATATATGTACTTTAACACATAATGCATTTATAGTACATTAACACTCTATAAGTGTTTAATAAATAAATGGATAAATGAGAAGCAAAGGCAGAGCTTACTATAGTTAACAATGACATTATTTTAGTTAAATATGATCTGTATTTATGATCTTTGCCAGTTTTTGAATATAATTTTAGTCATATAATTTAATGTATCCAGATTTTAATCTTAAAAATTCCTCAAAGTAAAATAAAAGCACTAATTTAATGAAAAACATCTGCTTCATTGTTTACTTCATGTCATCTTTTCATTTCAAGTATATACATGAGGACTTAAAAATCCAAGTCAAAAATCATATTAAAAGAAGAGTAATGAGTAATTGATGGGTCCACATTTACAGTGCATCTTAGAAGGGTACAGGTAAAACCTACCCAATATAGAATATAAATGTCTGTACACAATAACTTAAAAAATTCCATGAAGGCTATGTCAACCAGTTCAATGAAAGTATTTGAAATTGTATATAAAACCAATACATTGTACCCCATGTTTGCATTTATGTACACAACCATGATTTAATTAAAAAAAAACAAAAATTAAAAAAAAAGAAGACAGAGAGATGCTATCTGTGGTGAACTGGAATCATACATGTTTTCTCCATCAATATAGGAGCTTCATGAGATGAAGGATCTTCTATATCCTCAATTCCTTCATCAGTGCCTGGCATAGAATAAGTTTTCAATAAACATTTGGACATTGATTGGAAGGATGGATATATATATCAATGGATATACGGATGCCATTTGAGGAACAGGCCTAATGAAGACTAAATTTTTAGTTATTCAGGAACTACCAGACATCTATATTTTTAAATAAATATAATGTTAAAATAATTGCTCATTTAGAAATGCAGAAAGAACAAAGAAAAATAAGCATATGAAGACTAAACAAAACTTATTAAATATAGCTCATAGGCCACAAGCTTACAATATCTGATAAAACAAATAGTAGAAACAAAATACATATTTGTATAGTACTATAAATCACAGAAAATATTTACTTGGGCTATATTGGAATTTTTCCGGAACTTAATAGATGAGACAGATATTCTATGCATGTAGAATGAGCTAATGCTTTGGTAACTTGTTTGCCCTTAACAATCTCTTCTTTTTTGAGGTGGTTTTATTCTTTCAGAGTAACATTTTCAAAATCAGTAACATTCTCCTCAACCTGACGGATAAAAAAAGTGTAGCGTAAAAAAAAAAATTGAAACACAATATTACATTTAAAACATTTTATAAGACTACATTCTTTTCAATATTTTATTTTATTAATCACAAGTTTCAGGACAAGATGCTCTGTGTAATGCGTGTGCATTGTTTCTTAGCACTTAGAATTACAATTCCAGTTTTCTGATTCCCAAATAAATTAATTCAGGAAGTGAAAATTAGTTTTTGTGCCAATTTATTTCTCCTGGAGTTTCTTTTGAACTGTAAGTCTATCTTCAATTCATTTCTTTGTTAGAAAAAAATATAAAATGGGTAATAGATAAATGTTGAGACCATCATTCAATCATTTTTTAAGTAGCTATCAAATACTCTCTTTAGGAAGCTTCTCAAGGAGGAATGATTTTGTCTACAGTAAATGATACAAAGCCTCATAAAAGTATACCAAATGATTTTTATTTGCCAAAAATGGCTATCAATGGAAAACTAAAAATCCCACTCTTGAAAAATAAAAGATTCATTCCTTTACCATCTTTGGAATGAATTTTTCATGTAGTATAATTGTATGGGAAAGTGAAGTTTATGCTCATATGAATGTTTAGAAACTCTAGGGTCCTATTCATTAGAAAAACAATGTACTCAGACAATGGACTGAATTTTTAACACATCTGAATATTTTATTATCATTTTTATTCAATCAAATTGTCTAAGAAATGTTTAACAAAAGAGTATGTTAAAAACCTAATACAAAACCTTCTGAAAATTAAAAAAAAAAAATACTAACTACTGCCAAATTTTTGAAGGAAACTTTGTATATTAAAACAAACCAATGGCAATTTTAGCTCTGAAATTTTTCTTAAGGAACCTAAAGACCTTCAAAGTTTCTATGATTTTATAATATGCAGAAATTATGACTTAATTCAACCCTATGTTAATTGTGCAAATGGAGAGTCAGAAAACTTTTACTGTTGTTTTACATATGTTTAGGACAAAGAAATTCAAAATATGATACTTCATTTAATATTCTCTCATGGATTTAATTCCACAAAAAATGAGAAATTCTAATGAATTATAACTAGCATTCAAGGAATAATAAGGGAGATCAGTACTAACTTGGACTGGACAGATGACAAATCTTAATACTTTGAATTTAAGAGGGGGACTTAGTGATGAATTATACTTTTTCACCCAATACATTGAATTCTTTTGATTACATCTTATATTCAGTTTCATTTCTAATAATTAAATTAACAGAGCTCTTTACCTTCTCAGTCAGTCGATTCCACCTTTACAACATTCTAAGTGTTAGAAAGTCTTTTTAACAAAGATAAAAATCTACCCACAATTTCTTCCTTATGTTTCTCATCTTAAATTCCACGTTGGTTCTATTAGATTCCAGTAACAATTTAAAGAACTAACCAAGACCCTGACGCAGGGTGTTTTATAGATTCATTGTTCATGATAGGAGCCCACCATGAAAATGATGGGCTATGAGGATTTGGGATACAAATATGCCAATTTTGTGGAGGATTAACATAACAAAGGTTATCAAACACTTGCAATGGAACAAATTCCTCTGTTTTTCTTATACATTTTTATGGGAGGGGTTGGGGTCAATGAGGACTTACACATACGTGTACACAATATACTTTTATCTTCTGAATGGGTTTTGCAGTGATTTCTTTTTTTTTCCATTTATCCATCAATTTATTCATTCATCTACTCAAAAACACACAGTAATTGCTTACTACATCACAAGAAGTTGCAGTGATTTCTTAAGTGCATCTAAAGAGTACATCATTAAACCATAATAAACTCTAAGATGATTAAATCCTGGAGTACAATAGCTACTAGATTTTAAAAAGCATCCCAACCATTTGCCATCATTATAAGGTTCTCATCACTTTTCACCATTAAATCCCAGTCCAACTACTTGTGATGAAGATGGCCTTCAAGTTCATCTCAGCTCGATCAAACTGTAAATACACTTCTTTCTGACTCTGCCTATGCTTCCTTATTTAGAACATTTACTCTAGAAAACTGTTCACTTTAAATCCTTTCTCTGCCCCCTTTGAGTTATAATTTTTTCTAAAAACCTCCTGCCAGTTTTAGAATTCAGAATTATCTTTCTTAAGGACCTGAGAATTGTCACTTTGATAAGTAGTTTTCAAGGAAATCAAATTCTTATCTCTTACTTTCTATGGGAATACAAGGACCTAACTTCAGTGGGTACCTTGCCCAAATTGTAAAACTATCTCCTGTCACAAAGATTCAAGAAAGTTTACTTTTCCTTTAGGGGAAGCCAGATGGCCTGTATTTTCCCTCTCACTCCAGCACTCAAAAATTTCATACCCCTTATATCAGCAAAACCTTTAACACAGTCTTCATTACCTGTTTCTCTTTGTCCAGTGCAATGTTTTCTTTGACACACACACCCAAAAAGCTGCTTTAGGTTTGCAGTCATATTACTTAGAATAGAAAAAATACTTTTTCAGATTTGCAATCATAAAAAGATAGATTTGATGCAGCAGCATTTGATAAAGATATACACAGAAACTACCCTTTGAGAAAAGGCTGCTGTCTGTCATAACAAATTAGCATGCAACTTGAAATTATTAATTTAAACAAAGCCTACATGTAATTGGTTATGTGGGCGGCAATTGTTTACAAAAAACTGTAACATCATCATATAAAACTAGTACTATCTTTTACAATCTGCTAAAGCTCACTCATCACATGGCTAATAGCTGTAGCTTTGGCCAACATGAAAAAATACTAACAAAATGTTACCATCTGGCAAAAGAGGGAAAGGTGATGGGCTATAGGCTTTTCCTATTTTTTAGTGAGTCTTTATATTTCCTGTTAGACTAAAATGCACATATCCATATAAATATAAAAACTATGACTTTATTTTAATCAACTTAAAAAGGAAGAAATTCATTAGCTTACCATTCTTCCATTATTATATTTCACAAATTACCTTCCTATGCAACTTATTGATGACAAAGTGACCTGGCATATGTGCTGCTCTGTATAAGCTCAGGGTATAACTAAACACATATAGTCCTGCCATTCCATTACTATAATTTCATATAATCCTGAAAATGCATGTGCTCACGTATGGCATGCCCAATGGATTTTTAACTTAGTTTAAATATACATTTCAAGTCATTTTAAAATTGTGTTTTAAAGCACATATGCTTTTTTTTAAGTGTCAGACCATCCTGTACAATTTCATTACTATCTCAGCAGTTTAAACACTTGAAAACCATTTAACATTTCCACTTTTTCTCATATTTAATTGGTAGGGAGAGGCATAGTATTCAGTGAAAGGCTGTGTGATGAATATCTATCATTATATAATGTGAATGAATTAAAATCAAGAATCCTTTTATTTGCAATAGATATGTCTTATATCCTAACTGCTGACTTAGTAGTTAGTTGAGAAAATTCTTACTAATGATCTGATCTGGCCTGAGGAATGGTGAATGAATAAGAGATTCTTCTCAAGCAGAAACAATTTTTCCAACTGCATGTGGGAGATCCAAGGGAAAGATCAGTGAGTGTATCATGAAGCCCGGTGGTTTAATAATTTCTCTGAGCCACACAGTCATACATGACATACATGCAGATAAAATATATATATATTAGGAATTACTGATCTTAGTGACAGTCATGAGCAATAGGAATCCCAATTCCCTAGAACTGTGTGTGCAGGATGGGGAAGACATATGGAACACATTTTGGTGTTACAGGGTTCCTCTTAGCTCAAACTTTCTAAATCCATCTGTCTTTTGCTCGACTTCTCCTGGTTTCCTTGCCACTCACTGCTTTTGCAGACACAATCATATCAAGAGACGAAACTCTTCATAGTTCTGGGGGCATAAATCTTCCAGATATAAAAATCTTATCTCACCTACATTAGCCTCCTTTGTGATAATTTAAGAATCATTACTCTTCGGGGCCTGTACAGTAAGACTTGTAATTTTATGTATGTGTTATTTGAAAAAAGGATATGAAAGATTTCATGACAAAATCTCTCTTTATAGAGGAAAGAAGAAAAGCAAAATTCATTAAAGCCCCAAAAGGAGTCAAGTATTATAATTAGATACTTAAAATACAATATTTATTATAATTCCAACAACTACCAGAAGGACTTATTATTATTATTTACATACTGTATATAAAGGAACTCAGTCTCACAGACTTTACTCATAGATAAATTGTTAGTTAATAGCAAAATAGAGATTTGAAAGGTGACTTTTAATCCTGATTTCTCCCTCCATCACCAACATAAGGCATCTATAGGATAATCTAATGAAATGAAAACATCAGTGTGTTCAAGTTGAAATTCTTGACATGTGCCCAATAGTGGATACCCATGTGGTCTTAACTGTGCAGCTATGTCCTTAGGGTATCACAGCAAATTCATGGGGCACCATGGAATATTTTAAAGTTTTCAGGGAAACAGTGACATTCACTATCTGTCTGATACTGCAACCTACTAGCTTGTGGTATTTTATTTTCAACAGTGGATTACGCTACATTCCTTTCAACTCCATATCTTTGCAAAGCTGTGTTTTCAGTGATTATTGAAGTAAAAAGCAAGTAACAAAGGAAAAAGTGTAAAACAGGTAAAATGGGGGTCCTGGCTGTGCCCAATCTGGACCGAATATCACAGAATTTGTACAGTACTCAAGAGATGTATACATATTATTAGTAATCGTGTTTACCTAAAAATTAAATATTACTTTTGTAACGTATTATTTTCTTCAAACATGTAATAAATTGAATCATTTAGACTCATTACTTAATAAATGAAACTCTTTTCAAACTCCAACATGTTGGAGACAGTAAACACCCAAGGAAAAAGTCTGGCAATCTCTGGAAATATTTACCATCCTCTTCCTCCCATAAAGGTTTGGAGATTTGTACACATAAGTTAATCATGCGGTAATTAGAGGCAAATGAAGATTTCTCTAATCATGCTTCAATCTGTTGCACTTTAGAGTTAAGGTCAAGATAATCTCAGAGATTATATTTCGAAGAAATATTTATTCAAAACATTTCTTGAGATAAACATATGGTCAAGCCTTTTGAGGCTGTGAACTTACTTTCTGAACTGGGAACGCTGCAGCCAATGCTGTAAATTGTAAAGGAAAGAAAAGACTGGATTCTAAATTTCTGTTCTGTCTTTTTTTTATTGCGGAAACTTCAAATATCAGTCATGCTGTCCTCACCTGTAGAATGAATAGAGTTCAGTGAGAAATGCTGTTTCATATAGTTATGTCATAAGGATTAAAAACAGTGTGAACCAAAGTCAGTGCCAGGCCTAAAACATATGCTTAAAAACATTAATTACCAAACAGTAATGTTTATTACCCCTTCCTGAGCCCACGCCCCATAGCAGAGGATCAATACTTGACACCTCAAACCTAAAGAATTGCCAACACTGACTTTTATTTTATTCTCCCTTAAATATGCCTTATAGATACGGAGACCATTCTCTTTGAGTCAACAAATACCTCATCCCGCCCATTGATAAAAATCCAATAAATAATATAATAAGCCCACAGATTCAAATCTTATACATCTATTTATACATATGAATCCCAAAGCCCCCATGGCTCGCTGCTGCCCACAGAATAAAACCCCTGTGATTGAGTCCATCATCAAGACTTTTCATTACAGAGCCAAACTCCCATCAGAGATCTGTAAATTTAGGCAAATTACTCATCCTCTCAGTGCCTCAATTTCTTCATGTGAAACCAGGAAAAAAATAATAGAACCTCTCTGAAATGGTGGCTTACTTGTAGAAAGTAAGTAAGCTAACTATTGACAACAGCACTTGGCACAGAGTAAGTGCTGTTCAAGTGTTAGATTACTACCACCCCTTCTCACGCACTTTCAATGCCAACAAACAGAATCATGTGATACTCCCAGCAAATCCCATTTTTTGGATGTCTGTGATTTTTCTTATGTTTCCCCTACACTTAAATTCCCTTTCTAATTTCATCTTCAGTCCAAATCTTTGTAAATTTTATCAGCCTGTCCAAAGCCTCTGTAAACATCTTTCCCTCTGCCTTCCATGTTACTTACCATTTTCAACCTTATACAATTATCTCTGTGTTTTTTCTTCCCAGCACTAATTATAACTTATTAGCAAATATTTCTTTGTTGGCTAATCTATTTAGAGTCTATTATTAAAATTCCAGAAATTTATGTGTGTGTTTGCTTACCCTGAACACACAGATTAGAATATATCCGGTACATTGTTAATTTACAATAACAATTATATGATGAGTGAACTAATGAATATATTGTTTAGGGATACTTCAATCTGTAATTAAACTATAGCAGTTCCTCAAATAACATTTTTTTTTCAATGTCATTACATTTTTAATGTTGATGAGATAAAAAGTGTTGATTCACGGTGAGGCTACTGTCTGTATTTTGCTAATTGTCCCTGTGTCTATGTGGGTTTACTCTAGGTACTCTAGTTTCCTCCCACAGATGTTCATGTTAGGTGAAGCAGCATGTCAAAATTGTCCCAGCCCGAGCGCATGTGGGTGCATGAGCCTGCCTTATGATAGAGGAGCATCTTGTTCAGGGTTGGCTCCTGGCTTAAATCCTGAGCTGCTAGGATATGTTCTACCCACCCAGAATACTGAACTAGAATAACCAAGTTGGAAGATAAATAAACGAATAAGTACAAATGACTGCAAAACAAAAAATTATAAAACATACCATAATCATACAAATGCACAACAATAAAGGCTATGGTTCAAAAGTGCTCAGTGAGCCTCCCATGTTCATTATTATTTGAGTTTGAACTATGTGGTGGTAGGAGTGCTCCTTACAATTTCTCTCTATAAATGGTTATATTTATGCTTTGATTTAACCCATCCCCCACTGTGACAGTCATCACTCATTCTAAAATTGGGTAAATACTTACCTTACTCATTTTCATCAGTCTTTCTTAAATATAATGTATAAGTCACATTCATTTTAATATTTAATATTAGACATGTTTGGGGTCTTTATTTAGAAGTTTGGGGATGTTTTTGTGACCAGCAATATGTCCCAGGCACTTATCTCATTTATATCAATTATAACTGTTTCATTATATATTGCTTTGCTTACAGTCATTGTTTCAAAGAATGTATGGAAAACATTAAGTGAGGACTTACTATGTCGGACAAATTCAAGGAAGGATAAAGAGAAAATTCAGTATAGTGGTTCCTCAGGGAAATGACAACAATGGGATGTGAGGAGCACGTAAGGAGATGAAATGGTGAGGCTGAATTCTCAGTTGTATGATAGGGTCAGGGATAGCTTCATATTTTCTGCTTTTAATATTATACAAATGAAATGAATAATATTTTGATTTAAACATGTTAAATATTTAAAAGTCAAATTTAAAACCACTGCATAACACTGAAAAAGGAAAGAAAGAAAAGAGAGGTGTTATACTTAGGCCCCAGATCCAAATAGGTTACAGGAAACCACAAGAGAGAACTTACAGGCCTCTTCCACTGTCAACTTTATGACTGTGAAGTTATAGAATAACGACCTTTTATGATGACCAAATCACTTAGAAAACCACATAGCCTGATTCTAAAGTCCAAGCTCTAGGAGAAATTGGGTATTATGCCTCTGGTTATTTTTCTAAATTTTCTACACTGACCACATTGTGATGAAAATAATCTCACATCAGGCGGCGCCTGTGCTTCAAAGGAGTAAGGTGTCGGCCCATACTCCCTGGTGGTGGGTTCAAACAAATATTTGCTAATATAGCCCATACCTGTGGTCTATGTGGGTTTACTCCAGGTACTCCAGTTTCCTCCTACATCCCAAAGATGGACATGTTAGGTGAATCAGCATGTCTAAATATAGTTCAAACACAAATGATAATGAACATGGGAGGCTCACTGAACACTTTTGAACCCATAGCCTTTATTGTTATGCATTTGTATGATTATGGCATATTTTATAATTTTTTGTTTTGCAATCATTTGTACTTATTCATTTATTCATCTTCCAACTTGGTTATTCCAGTTCAGTGTTCTGGGTGGGTGGAACATATCCTAGCAGCTCAGGATTTAAGCCATGAACCAACCCTGAGGTGGCAGAGGTTGTGGGTTCAAACCCAGCCCTAGCCAAAAACTGCAAAAAACAAAAGACAAGAATCTCACATGCAGCCATAACCATGTAATCATGGCCAGTTTGTGGAAATGTAGCATCAGAAAACCCAGCCAACCACTGCCACAGTTGTGTCTATAGTTAACATGACCAACACCTCAACAAGCAGAGATGTAGATACTAGGAGTATGTCAAGGGCCACCGATTTTCAGAAAAATTTAACTTTTTGCAATTTGTTATTTGGTTGATTAGAACCAAATGCACTGGGATACTCTCTCATTTTCCAGGATAGAAAAGTGGCACCCCAGGGTGTAAGGCGGTGAATTAGCCAATCAATTTATTGTCCCTGGTTGCTGGAGAAATAACTACGGGTGGAAAAATTCTTGAACCACAGTAGTGTCTTTGCTACATCCAATGGCATTGAGTAATTTAAAGTGAGATAATAGTAAAAGCAAATCTTGAAAATCTTACCTCAAGGCTTAGCTTGCCATGTGGGTTCAATATGCAAACCAGGATGACAAAAAATATTCTCTTATAATCATAGAACTGATTACAAGAGAAAAGTCAAATACAGAGATTCTGATGGAATTGCTTAACTACAATATTAATTAAATTCACAACTTACTAATTCTTTTATATGAAAGCTATGATACTAATAGGAAGTTAGGGGTATTCTAATCATTGAAATAATGGTAGCTTCCAGGAGCATTCAAAGGATTTGGAAATTCCAACTGACCACACTGCTCTAAAATGTTCCCTTTCTTACTGTACAGATCTAACACTTTGCCCGTTGCGAACATCTACAATCCCTCAATTGCCCTGACTGATGGCATGCAAAGTTAGAGTAAGTAGAACTGAAGAATTATACCCAGAAGAAGTTTTAAAATTTTATATTCTTAAAAACGCCATTCACAGTGTTGTGCTGGCAAATTGTTATTAATGGTACTTTTGGGGGGGAGGTCTTAATTTGTAGCCTTTACAAACCATTTCCACTATGACCAACTCTCATGGTTCAAAGAGATGTGTACCATTGGCTTCTTGAGTAGATTTAAGTGGTGCCATCACACCTATGAAATTGTATATTCAAGCACTGGGGAAATTCTGAACTTCTATGTTCTATTTCTAATCCTTACACATATTTAGTTCATTTTCATCATCCCCCATCCACAAAAATCTATCCCTCTTCCTGGTTGAATTCAGTGATATTCTACATCATGAACACAACAATAGGATTCCATAGTCTCTCCCAAGTTTTTATATATCTGTTTCCGTATAAAATTGTCACAGTACTGCACATACTTTGAGTATTATAATGAGATTTTCTTAAGCTTCTCCTTGTTCAAAGGAGCATTCAGAAAATTCAGTAATAAACCATAAATTTCTGGCTGTATTTTAGATCTCTTATTGATATTGAAAAATTTTACCAATTTTTATGCAAATCAAGTAGGAGCTTAGTAACAGTTGTATTCCCTTAGGACACATGACTAATTGGCCATTACAGACTCTGCCCTACCCAATTAGTACTGCAATGACCTCACTTCCCCCATGAAGTGACTTTATGCTTATCTTACCTTTGCTTATGATTAATACAACATCATCCCCACAAAGACAGAGATGTTGTATGTTTTGTTCCAAGAACAGTTTCTAGCATCAAAATGAAGAAAAGAAGGGAGGTAATGGGGGAAGAATGGGAGGGTGTGAAAATGTTAAGATTGTTCAAATATGATAGAATTTGGGAGCTTGAAAGTACCCTATGTTATAATCCAGCAATGAAATTTATAGATTAGGAAATGGAACACTATTGAAATGGACTGTCCGGTTAGCGCCCGTAGCTCATTCGGCAAGGGTTCCAGCCACATACACCTAGGGTGGTGGGTTCGAAACCGGCTTGGGTTTGCTAAGCAACAATGACAACTGCAACCCCAAACTAGACAGGTGTTGTGGCAGGCACCTGTAATCCCAGTACTTGGGAGGCTGAAGCAAGAGAATCAATTAAGCCCAAGAGTTTGAGGTTGCTGTGAGCTGTGACGCCACAGCACTCTAACCAGGGTTAGACAGCTTGAGACTGTCTCACAGAGGAAAAAAAAGAAATGGACTATCCATGGACAAGAAATATTAACATTTGCTCCTGGATAATTCATACAATTCTTGAGTCAGAACGTAAGTCATAGAAAGAACAGATGAATTCTGATCCTCAGGGCAATAGTCCAATTTTACTTAATGTAGAAAGAATAAAATTCAAAATAGAATTCAAAAAAGTTCTGTTGAACCAGGAATAGCTCTTCTTACTACCATACCCCTTTTTACTGACCTTCTATGAAAACAAATCTAGAAAAATGATTAGAGAAGAAGTGATAAGAACTTTTAAAATATTGAAGAAAATAAAATTATTTAGCTATTTCTCTATAGGGAAAAAAAATCCCAGTTTCATTTTTTTTTTCAATTCAGCAAACATAAATTGATAACCTATATGCAATTATCTGGGACAAAGCCATAGATATATGAAGTGTGACAAGCATTGGAACTTATAAGGAAAATACAAAATGAGCACATAAATAATGTTGGTTTAAAAAAGGCATTCTGCTTTTAGGAAAGGTTATAAAATTGGGATAAAGAGTATAAATTTTATTATATTGGTACTTCAGGATTTCAAGGGATTTCTTTTTTCTTATGCACCACAGTTGTGTAAAATCATCATTCCTTGGAATTGGAGTAGGTAAAATGTACCAAAATTCTCAAGTCCTTGCCTTTTCCTTTATGATTCATAGACTTCTGAATGAATTATAAAGGTTATGAATTTGACAGTGTAGCTTCTTTTACCAAAACCACAAATGACCTCTCTCTACATGGCCATCAGCACTTTGTGGGGAAAGAGTATTCCAAATTGGCCGTGTTGTTTTGGTATTTCACTGTTGGGGGGGGTTGGGTCAGGAATCATTCATAGAAGTAGGTAGTTTCTACATGGTTGTCTGAATGAGAAAATTCTTTTTTATCTCTTTTATTCTTCTAAATAATCCAACTTTTTATACTCTACAAATGAATAAGTAAAAGAATCATCTGATTCTACTCATCAAGGTTGTTCTTTGAAACACTAAAATGTACTAAAAGTTCACCAATATATTAAATTGGATTCTGTTCCAACATTTTGATCTCTGAATACATAAATCTTGCTTTACCAAAAGGCTAAATTAAAGAAAAACAAAAAGTAAGCTACTTTGATTGAATATCAGAAAAGACTCAATTCTCTCATCTCATCTGATCATTAAATGAATCTTATCACCATTGCAAGGTAGAACATCCAATTACACTTAGAATTTTAGGAGGCTTCTGTTCTTGGCTATAGCTCTGTAATGATGCCTACTAGATGAAGCTTTCGCTTTGCCTGGTTGAAAGCTGCTTTTTTCTTAGAGAAGAAAATTGTGCCAATCAAATTTGATTTGACAATCAAATTTGAATTTTTCTAGAACAAGTAGGTGATTTAGGAAAAGATCAATGCTTATCATTTGTACCACTTTAAGCAATTGTGTAATTTTAGTAATTCTTCCAATATGACCTTAGATGCATATATACATAAAGATTCTAAACAACAAAAAATTCTGATTGAAAATGGTGGTTATGAGGACTTCTCCAGAGAAGATGCACTGAACTCGTGGCCGCTGGAGAGCTAAGAGTTACTGCTGACCTGGATATCGACAGATCTGTCAGAGCTTTAAGGACTTAGAACACTGAAAGTCGATTCAGGTGTGTATGGAATTTAAAGTAAAGCTCTTTTTGTATACTTTCTTTAATAAAAATTATATTTTACTTTAAATTGAAAAGAAAAATGGTGATTGAATAAGCCCAACAAAGGATCAGCGAGTTATGGCTGACAAAGTAGGCACTTTAGATTTAGACATGGATAATAATTCAATCTTTCTGTGATTCAAGTAATCTAGTTTATCATTCATAGAATGATGATGAAGAGAGAGAGAATATTAACTAAGCACATATCTTGCAAAGGGCTAGGTAAATTACAACTCTCTCTGATATTAATATAATCTAATGCAGAAGGTAAGTAAAAAAGACAAGATTTTAACAAAGAAGGAGCTTCATGGGCTAACATGTTTAGCCAAATCTTAGTAAAAGATTTAGGCGTGAGCTAATCCTTGAAGGTTTAGTTGGATACATAAAACTAGTGGACCAAGGGGAAATGGTGATACTATTACAGCTTGGAGAAAAATAAAAGGGACAATACATATCATAAATAAATAAATTTGGAGTCAAATTCAACTGATTTTCCCCTAAGACCTACAAAATGTAGGAACCTAGTTAAATAACCTCAATATAAACCTCAATATAAAATAATCATAATAGCTAATGAATGTTAAGGGCTCATTATCTGCCAAGTGATTATTTTAAATGTTTTTGCACACATGAATTCATATAACCCTCACAAAACCAGTGGAAACCATTAGTGTGATTAAATTGTTTATATCATTTTTACGTTTTATCTGGAATTAAGACAGAGATGTCAAAAAATTTGCCCAAGTTTATAAAGTTAGTAAGTGATATGGCTATGATTCAAACACAGGTACTCAATAATAGAAGCTATTATTTATACTTGGATTTTTTTTCATTCCAAGTTAACAAGAGGGTATAAACAACTAGGTTACAATATTTGCATATGTTATGTAGAGTCCCTCTTATAGTTGTGTCTGCACCCACAGGTGTGCCATATGCCTTTACAAATTAAGTGGGAGTACACCAATCCCTTCCCCTCCTTTCCTCTCCTCCCTCCCTCTTTACCCAAACTTGAATTGAGTCTTCTTTTATAAAGGTATGTATTAGATCAGCGGTTCTCAACCTGTGGGTCACAAACCACAAGAACTGTATTAAAAGGTGAAGCATTAGGAAGGTTGAGAACCACTAGATTAGATCATCTACTGGCTTCATATTAGTGTTGATTACATTGGATACTTGCTTTTCCATTCTTTTGATACTTTGCTAAGAAGAATGGGTTTCAACTCCATCCAGGTTAACGGAAAAGATGTAAAGTCTCCACCTTTTATGGCCGCATACTATTCCATGATACACATATACAACAGTTTGCTAATCCATTCCTGAGTTGGTGGGGATTTAGTTTGTCTTCACATCTTGTCAAGTGCAAATTAAGCTGAGATAAATAATCTAGTACTAATGTCCTTATGATAAAATGATTTTTTGTCTTCTAGGTGGATGCCTAGTAATGAGATTGCAAAGTCTAATGGGAGGTCTAATTTGAGTTCTCTGCGGATTCTCCATACTTCTTTCCAAAGAGGCTGTATTAGTTTGCAGTCCCACCAACAGTGTAAAAGTGTTCCCTTCTCTCCACCTCCATGCCAGCATCTGTAAATTTGGACTTTGTGATGTGGGCTATTCTCAGTGAGGTTAGGTGATATCTCAGGGTGGTTTTGACTTGCATTTCTCTGATGATTAAGGACAATGAGCATTTTTTCTTAATTTTTATTAAATCATGACTGTATACATTTTGGGGGCAAATATGATGATTTCATATCATTGTAGAATGCTTAAATCAAACTAATTAATAACCATCATCTCACTTACTGATTTTTGTGTTAAGACATTTATAATATACTCTTAGTTGTTTTGAAATGTGCCCTTGCATTGTTACAATAGGTGAGATCCCACCAAATACCCTCACTCCACTCGGCCTCCTCCTCTCCCCTCTCTGCCCCTTTCCTTCCTCTCCTCTTTTTCTTTCTGAACTGTCTTTGTGTTTTATCATTCATAAAAATGTGTAAGTGTTTATATATTGGTTTCATAATAGTATTGAGTACACTGGATAATTCTTTTTCTATTCTTGAGATACTTCACTAAGAAAAATATGTTCCAGCTCCATCCAGGTAAACATAAAAGATGTAAAGTCTCCCTCATTTTGTGGCTGCATAGTATTCCATGATGTACATATTTGGATATGTGGGTAAACATCCACAATTTGTTTATCCATTCATAGGTCGATGGACATTTAGGTTGCTTCTGCATCTTGGCTATTGTGAATTGGGCTGCAATAAACATGGTGGTGCAAATGTCTTTGTTGTAAAATGATTTTTGTTAATCTGGGTAGATACCTAGTAATAGTATTGCATGATAAAATGGTAGGTCAACTTTTAGTTTCTTGAGAATTCTCCATACTTCTTTCCAACAGGTTATATCAGTTTGCAGTCCCTCCAGCAGTGTAGAGGTGTTTCTTTCTCTCCACATCTATGCTAACATCTGCAGTTTGGGGATTTTATGATGTGGGTTAATCTTATTGGAGTTATATGGTATCTCAAAGTGGTTTTGATTTGCATTTCTCTGATGATTAAAGATGATAAGCATTTTTTCATGTGTTTATAGGCCATTGCACCTGTGGTCTTCAGAGAAATTTCTAACAAAAATTGATTCTCACTGGACAAAAGATTTAAATTTAAGTCATGAAACTATAAAAATACTAGAACAGAGTGCATGGAAAACACTTTAAGATACTGGCCTGGGAAGATATTATATGAGGAGGACCCCCTGGGCAATTGAAGGAACACCAAAAATTTGTTACTGGGACCTGATCAAGCTAATAGCCTCTTCTCAGCTAAAAGCACTGTAAGCAAAGCAAACAAAGACAGCCTTCAGAATGGGAGATTTTTGCAGTTTATGTTTCCGACAAAGGTCTGATAGCTAGAACCCACAGAGAACTCAAACTAATCAATAAGAAAAGAACAAACAACCCCATTTCTTTGTGGGCAAGGCAATGAGCATTTTTTCATATGTTTGTTAGCCATTTGTCTGTCTTCCTTACAGAAGATTCTATTCATGTCTCTTGCCCATTGATATATGAAATTTCATGGTTCTTTCTTTGTTCATTAATTTGAGTTGCTTATAGTTTCTAGTTATGAATCTTTTGTCAGATTCGTAACATGGAAATATCTTTGCCCATTCTAAGGTTGTCTACTTAAAATATGTAAAAAAAAAAAAACTAAAAAGCTCTATAAACACTAGATGACACAACATTCCAAATCAAGCAAACTTCACAAATACATCACATTTTTATTGCATGTTTTTCCCATTTTCTTGGTTGAGATTAGTATATATACTTTATATATAATGACTACCTAAAGGCAGAGCAGATACACAGAAATGGAAAGCAACCTAAGATATTTGTTAGCCAAGAGTCATTGTTCTCCTTAAAATCACTAGATATTATAAATTAACTTAGGGCAATATTGTGCTTCTGTATTGAAATGATTAAAACATGTAACTTTATGAGTCATGTACCAAATTCAGCTGAATAAATTATAAAAATTCAAATAAATTATAAGCAGCACATGCTACAAAAACATTAACAAATGCTTAAGAATGAAAATATTCAATATTATGTACACATATTTATGGTGATGCATGTATGTGTGTAAATCACAACAGTCTGTATACACATCATGGAGGGCCTGCAAATTTTGATACTTAAGTTTATATAAGTGTTTTGTGTGTTTGCATCTGAAGTGCCATTTTTGTTATTTTCAACAAAATGAACTCAGCTGACCAATAAAAGGCAACTCAGTACAAAAACTCCAATAAAAGTATGTAGAAAACTTCAATGAAACAATGTTATCTAAGTCACTTCTGAACAACGAATTCAAAAGTAGCCATCCACTCTTTTAACTTTCATGTTTTACTTCTCACAAAAATAAAATTTGTCTTTCAGCTTAAGACACCTTTTTTTAAAGGCAAATTGTAGTTTTCTAGAAACATCAATTATTTTAGGAGAGAAAATGAGTTATTTCTTTAATTGCTGAGGTCTAAAAAGGATTTCAATGTCTCCCTGTAGCTGTATTCTTTCTCTGTAACCAAAGGATCTGGTCTTCAGACTACCTCTCAGTTGCAGCTCTGACACATTCCCACCATGTATCAGAGTTCATGATTTGATAACAGATGTATAGTTCTAAGTGTCAAAAGTTCATGAACTGGCATCCTAGTACATGCTCTCTTATGTCATTTTTGAAAGTCCATCATTCTCCCCTTTAATCTACCTAAATCATGTTCATTACCTTACCAGTGTTCCCTCTTCCAGAAGACTCTCCCTATTGAACCAGTATAATGCTGTCTGTGGTTCTAAGAGTCCTGTATGTCTTAGCACTTATACACTGTTGTATCACACCAAATGACATTTTCTTCTTCTTTGCAGAGCTAAGCTATCTACAGACAAATATGATGACTTATTTAATTTTGCCTCATTAGGCACTTGGCTTGCAGAATGACTTATGGCCAATTTTCAATAATTCACTGACTGGTTTAGGTCTTCATAGCCAATCAATAAGATTCAAGTTATTTTAGCATGGATTCTAAGATGCTCATTTACTTGGTATATGCATGAAAAAGTTGAGAGAGAAATTGAACCACACCAATTTCAAAGTCCTCACTCCTTCAACATAACTCGCTTTCATCTTCCTTCATCCCAGGTCCCAGGTTAGAAGATGCTAATAATTCTGAGAATGCTCTCTGTTGGAACAATGTGACTTACAGTGGGAGTGATGCCAATGGCTCAATTTGATGTAAGAATCTTTTGAATCGTGAGGAGAAAGGATAGAGTTCACCCTTGGACAACATGCTGGATTATGAGCCTGACCCCTGTGCAGTGGAAAATCTAGGTATACTTTTGACCTCCCCCCAATAGCCTACTGTTGACCAAAGCCTCATTGATTAACAGTTAATTAACTATTTATAACTATGTGTATGTATTAGATACTGTATTCTTTAATAAAGTAAGTTAAAAAAAAGAAAATGTTATTCAGAAACATGGTAAGGAGTGCTGGCATAGAGAGAGGGACAGAAGAGTAAAGCACACTGATTGAGGGTGGTTGCTATGGAGATGGCCTGATGGTGGAGGGCTGCATAGGACAGCTGTGGCCAGATGGAGATGACCTTCAATGTGTTGTGACAGGAGCCAGCCAGAGCTGGGTGCTTCCACTAGGTGGATGCCAACCACCTGGAAGGGTGGCACAGGTGTTCCAAATGAAAGTTAAGGGCTTGGGTTGGCTCCAAGTCCCAGAAGCACCAACTGGTTCCCTGGGGACAGCTGGACCCATAGTCTTGGGTGAGGAGTGGTCACATGTACCCTCCAGTACAGGGACACCCAGAGGATTCAAAATGCAGAGGGAGTCTCTACTTATGCATGCCTGTGGCTACTGGTGGCCAATATTTTACAGATATTCTTCTGGATTGAGGGGTATTTTGAGTTACCTGTCCCATGGCAGGTCTTGACCATGTTTGTGGTGTTGAAACTCTGCGCAGACCTCTGCATGACAAAGGAGTTCAATATAAAACACTACTCATTTGCAGATTTGATACCCACCACTTCTGGCACTAGAGCGTTTTTTTTTTCAGACCATGTGTATCATGTCAGGCTTTACCCACGTAGAAGGCTGTCAGGTGGCTGTCCATGGACTTGGTGGCCATGTTGTGGAGACTCTGGGCTTCCCTGTAGTGGACCAACAGGATGTGGAAAGAGATGATGTCTGTCTGCCAGGTTCTAGGTCAAGCATCTGTGAGGGTCTCTCAGGGTGAGCTGGGGCTGATATTTGCATTCAGTGCCAAGCACAAGGATCTTAAGGGCAGATATAATGTCCTGAAGGCTGGATTTAAAGTGTTTTTAAGGGGATAGAAAAAGAAAGTGTCTTTTCCCACTTTCTCTTAAAAACATCTGGCCTAAACTGGAGCTATGATCATTAACATACAAGAGGGCAAATCCAGGCTGCTGAGGGGCAGTGAGCCTCAGGAATCCTCTCACATCTTGGCCCAGTCCCAGTCCCAGTCTCAGCCCCTAAGCTGGCTTCCCAAGGTGGGGGCTGAGAGGGCCTGCAGGCAGCCAAGGATGAGCAGGACCTACATTCTGGGGGGCCTGGGGTGACTTGAGGCTGGGGTGGGGATGGAGACACGAGAGGGATAGACAGCACCAGGAGACTCCACATGTCCCACGAGCAGAGCCTTTGGATTCAATGTCACCGTGATCACATGCCCAGGTAGGACTGGGGTGGCCTCTGCTGCCCAGAAAGGTCCCTACAGAGAGCAGACCAGGGTTTTCTCTCCCCCAGGACACTGGAAAAGAGGCCAAAAGAACACAGTGGTACCTGTGCTCCCTATTTTCTGGCCAGTGTTGGTGTTTCAAGGACCTTCAGGGGATTGCATCCTGAGACTTGACCTATCACTCCATACCCTTTGCCCTCTCCCAATAGTGGAGCCTGAATGCCCAGGGGCTATGCATTCCTCTTCCCAGGAGACACTGGTGTAGACACCCTGGGGGGCAGGGTGATCCTGTATCTGAACACGATTGGGCATTGGCCAGAGAGTTCAAAGGTGTTAGAGTCAGAATGTCCACTTTCCTCCAGTCCTAGGGGATGTATTGAGATGCTGAGGCCCCTTGTGGGTATGTCTGAAGGGCAAGAAGGCCAAGCCAGCGTACATGATACACTTTTTTCATGGGATTGTACACACTGATGCACGCACCTTTAATGTCCATCCTCCAGGACACAAACAGCCTTGGCTCAGGAGAGGGGATCCTGAGTACAGGTGCCCACAATGTGCAGGGTCCTGGTTGCTGGCACAGCTGTGTTGCACCCTGAGCTAGCCTGGCTGCCGCTGCCCCTGCTGCCATCCTCTGTCCACTGTCCATCAGGCTTCTCAGATCCCACAGTTCTGAGTCTGCTTCATCTGCCTATCATGTGGAGCTGTTGTTCGACCCTTGTCACCTCATACTCTGTCCCCCATCACTTTTCATTTTACTTCAGGTCACACTCAGCTTTTCACCTTGTGCTCACTCCAGCTAGTCCCAGGCCCCAGAATTCTAGATGTTTCTGGGATGCTCCCACAGGTGCTATCCTCCCTCTGCTGGGCATAGGGGCTGCTTCCTGTTCAATGTTGACAGTGTAAGTATCACAGCTTTGACTTTGAGAGTTACGTGCTGTGGCCAGCAGGAAACTATTCCAGGGTCTTTCCTTCTCCTGAGATTCCTCAGAAAACACTCCTGAGTGTTTGGGTCAAAATCTTGTTTAATTCTGGCCAATAAGAAGTTTGAAATTTTTTACGTTTTTTAAAGCAAAGGGAGATGTCTGTAGTTTTAATTGCCTCCAAAAGGTTAAATTGCGGTTAGTTTGTAAGATATCACCATAATGGAATAAATGTAATGCCAAAGGCAGACCACTTTCATGGTAACCTCTCAGAACTCTTGTATAGTCATGCAGCACGTAAGGACGTTTTGGTCAACTACTGACCATATATACAATGGTCTCATAAAATTATAATGGAGCTAAAATTTTTCCATCACCTAGTGACATCATAGCTTCACAGTACAAGGATTACGCATGTGTTTGTGTTGATGCAGGTACAAATAAATCTATTGTGCCACCAATTGAATAAGAGTATAGTACCTATATTCATTTATAGTATACAATACACTAAAACCTCTATAATAAGTTGACCATCCATGGCACCGTAACAAACTGGTTGACATACAGAGGTGGTCGACATAAGGAACCAGGCCTCCTGTACTGATGTGTACATGTGGTGTACATCTAGTCTATAACATTTAGGTCCTTAAGGAGGTGGTCAACTACAGAGGTTCTCCTTGATAATGATCCTAAATGACCCTATGTTATTGGCTTATGTATTTACTATGCTATACTTTTTATTATTATTTTAGGGTGTTCTGTTTTTACTCATCTTTAAAAAACCTGTAAAATAGGCTCAGGCAGGCCTTTCAGGTGGTACTCCAGAAGAAGATATCGTTATTGGAGGTAAATGACGGCTTCATGCATGTTAATGCATCTGAAGACCTCCCAAGGGGCAGGAATCTAAGGTCTCAAGGAAACTGGAGGCCTTCTTGGTCCTTAATTGCAGACTTTTCACTGAATCCAAATTTTCCATAACAAATCCTTTTATTAAAAGGGGTGTAGCAGAGAAAGATGAAATTTTCTTGCCTCCTTTGGTGATTATAAAAGAACAATCTTGAAATCAGAAGACCACAGGTTCACCACACACTGACTATTTGGTCTTCATTTCTAATAAAAAGCACTTTTTCACTAAAAAGTGAAAAATATTTTTAAAAATTTTAAATCTAAGAATCTTAACAGAGTATGAGTATAAAGAAACATTTTTGTACACCTGTACAATGCATTTGTTCTAAGCTAAGTGTTATTATAAAAGAGGCCAAAAGTTTATAAAACAAAAAAGTTATAGTAAAGCTAATTTGTTACTAAAGAAAAGAAAAATGTTTACAAATTTAGTTAACCTATATGTATCATGAATAAAAAGTCTATAGTAGTGTACAGTAACATTCTAGGCCTTCACATTCCCTCACTACTTATTCATTGACTCACACACAGTGGCTTCCAATCCTGCACTCTCCATCCATAGTAAGTGCCCTCTATAGGAGCACCATTTTTTATCCTCCATTAATAGTAGTTTTATTGTACCTTTTCTATGTTTACATGTCTAGATGCTCAAATACTTACCATTGTGCTACCATTGCCTACAGTATTTAAGACAGCAACACGCTATCCAGGTTTGTAGTCTACAAGCAATAGGCTATGCCCTCTAACCTGCGTGTGTAGTGGGCTGTGCCATCTAGGTTTGTGCAGATACACTTCAAGATGTTCACCCAAAGACACAATCACCTGCTGATGCATTTTGAAAAATGCACGCTACTCATTAAGAAATGCATGACTGTACGTGAAGTACAGTTAGCCTCTCTGCCAGTCTCTCAGTCCTGTATTGTTACCTCTGGAGTAGCAGTTGGAATGGTTATTGCTCTTTGATGTATTTCCTCCTAAGACCTAAGGATTCAACAACTTTTTCCATAACTTCAGGAGTTAGATTTAATAAATGAGAACATTGTTCCACCTTTTGAACCAGCATAAAATTATCTTTACTTCCTGAGCACGTTTTGAATCAAAATATACTTGCTATTTAAATGTTAAAATGATTTATTTTTTCTTTTCCGAGGAAGAGAAAATTTTAGAAAGAGATTCCTTACACAGGCCGTTATCAACTTTTCTCTCTCTCTCAAACTAAGATAATCACAAACAGAATACAAAATAATACTATTTTTTCTACACTTGCCAGACACTTGTTACCATGCTAGACAATTTCTTCAGCTGAGAGGGATCTTCTGATAAACCATATGAATTTAGCACCCTTGGTTTGTGCTGAAGCCAATACCACCAGAAAATAACTGTTAAAACAAGTTTTACTGCAACACTCACCCCAGCTCCAGTCAGTAATGTTTTTATCATTGTTATTAAATCATAGCCCCCCACATAGAGCAAGTATAGTTACTTAAAGCATGAGTGACAGACTAAAGAAATAATTCCGGAATAAAATCTAGATCGACTTACCAAAATATAAATTAATTACACTGTAATTCCAAATCTCATATACCTCATTTTATGTATTTGCTTTTTAAATTTTTTATAATTAATTCCAGTCATACCCTTTAAAAGAAAACAAGAGAAGCCTTTAAAAGTGTTTTTTAATGAGCATTTTTGTCAAGCAAATATACTGCTTCTTTTACACACTTTCTGTTCTCAATTCTTACATTTATTATTTCCCACCCTCTCTACTCAGTACTAACAGATAAGTAAACCTAGAGGTAAAATATAATTTCTGTTTGTCTTGTATAATTAGATCAAGGATAGAAAAGGTCATAAAGTCTGGAAGATAGCAAAGAAAATTTATATTAACATTAGCATTTTAGTGTTCTTTAGAGCTTCAAGACACAGAAAGGGAATTTATGATATTTGGGTTGGAGATCAGGATATCTTTTCTTTTGAATAGGTCAACATGCATCCTGGAAAGAGTTATAAACTTTTGGGATTTGAATGACTTCCAAATGCCAGAACATTTTATTTGTTTAAAACTCCATATATTATGATATTTTTTCTTTTACATAATTTCAACGAGATAAAATTTTGTTATACTATTGTCATTTTATATTCCGGTGATTGTTAATCAGTCTCAGATTCTCACATGAAATTTAGACTTAGGTTAATTCTTACTTATCTGAAATTTTAAAAAATGTCCAAGGGGCATGTTCCAAAGGGCTGTAAGCAGTTTACTTTCAAAATAAGGGAGAAGGAAGCATAATAGTAATTATACAAAAGTCTACAAATCCCATTTCTCAAGTGTGAATACTAATAGTAGCTATATTAGGGAAATAAAGCTATGAATGGCTTTTATTCTTCCCACTTTCATCAAAGAATTAAAAATACTCGTGTTTTAAACAATGATTTCTTTGATGTAGACAGTAAAAAGCAAATATAGAACCAGTACTAAGTATCATAAGCAATGTGATAGAGATATTTGGAGTCTGTAGTAGGAATATTGGCACAGGTCTTTATCATAATCTCCATTGTCATTGTATACATTACAACACCAGAAACCACCTGGCAGACACTTTGCCTAAGAAATCATCTAATGGTAGAAAAATAGAAACAGTAAAAAAGAATATTCAAGTAGAAGTCAGTGTCCTTTGCACTGCATAAAATGACAATGATATGGCCTACAAACCAGATCTCAGCAATGAGAGATTCAATGGGTTTTCTCCTGCTACCCCATTCATTTTTACTAGTATGCACTATGAACTGTTAATGCACTAATCATGACAACTTTTTAAATTACCAATTCCTCACTTTTAGGGTTTCATGGTTTTACCTAAGTGTACATAACCAAAGTTTTAGAAAGATATTACTAAGAATGAAAAGTATCAATTTTAAATGAAATCTTGAGTCTTGATTTCTGAACGGAAAAAATTCAAAGCAAATAGTGAGTTTAGAAGAATATACTAAAGAGAAATTTTATTTTAAATGACCAAATCTAGGGAGCACATATAGAATACATAAGGGCATGAGGGGTATATTTTCAAAAGAGAAGAGTAAAAATTTTTTTAAAAGCTGTTCAAGACAAAAATTTAACATTTTGTTTGGAAAAGAGAAAGAATAAGGTATCTCAAAATTGTTAACTCATATAATAATGAAATACAATGTTGGAATTAATTTTGCTCAATATTTTTCAAATGGAGTGGAAGATTTTAACACTGACTAGTGTTGCTGCAAATTTAGATTTCTAAGGGGACTGAGTTGTGGTTCCGTTACACACAACCCTCTATCTAACTATTATGGTCAAAGCTATTGTCTCCTTTTACTGTCTAAAACTAAACTCTTTGGGCACAACCAAAACCAGCAATAGATTTAGAAAATGAGTTATTTTAGCCTGAGTTGATTTCTGAACATATAAACAAAGAAATAAGTGAGGAAAGAACACATCGTATGCTGCCAGAGCTGTATAATAAAGCTAATTATCACTTCCCATTAAAAACAATAGCACCTAGAAATTTCTTATGTTGCCTCATTAAATAACATGTGTGGTAAACCACAGTCAAATATTTTATTTCTTCAGACCCCACTTACTTAAATTAGCAAGACTCAGTGGGGTCCCTGTAAGTTTCGTTCATGCTGTCAGAAATATATTCAAAAATAAATGAAATGTGATAATAGTTTTAAAGAGAGTTTGACAAGTAACAAAGAGAAAGGTAGTATCAACTAATTAGTGAATAAAACATTTAAAAATTATAGAATCATTTTAGATTTTTTCCTATTTTCCCAATAAGAAAACTAAAGCACTAAAGAAAACTAAAGAACAGAGAACCTACACTTTGTTTAGGTCACACTACACAGCACATTTTCAGCTTCTAGATGTTGTCTACCAAGAGAGTGGCCATCAAGTAGAAATCATCTAGAGAGAAAAGAGACCCTGAAGATGACACATCACCTTTGTTGAGGCTTCCTGTGCTGTGCACTCATTGGCTCACCTGAGCTTCAAAGAAGAGCCACAAATTACGCATTTTTGTCTCCATTAAGTGGACGAGAAAATGGAGACTCAGACTATAAATAATTTGCTCCTTACTGTAGTAAGTGGTGGAACCAAGATTTGACCCCACATCTTATACGTAAATCTCAAAATCTCCACCATCCCTTCCTGACTGCTACAGAACCTTCCGGTTTCTTTTCAAAAATTGAAGTGGCATTCACAAGTATCTACTTTGCTGTAACAATACCAAATTTACGATCTCCATTGTGAGCAACATAGTATGAGTCCATCTCTAATAATTTGTTTTTAATTAGCTAGACGTGATGGTGCATGCCTGTAGTCCCAGCTATTCTGGAAGCTGAGGTAGGAGAGTCATTTAAGCACTGGAGTTTATGACAAGCCTGAGAAATATAGGAAGACTATGACTTAGAAACAAACAAACAAAAAGCACAATGAGAGAGTTCATGTGATTCCTCCAAAACAAGATACTACTTATCTGAGAACAGGCTTCTTCATATTAGGTATTTCTCCTTTTTATTAGAAGAACTAAAGAGAATTGTTGCAGGGGGTAGATGCACTGTTTTAAAACAATCTCACCAATGAGAAAGCCTTGACTCTCCTTCCCCATGGGCCAAGGCCAAAACCTTAGTTTCTAAGGAGTTTCTAAACTCATTCCAGTGCAGTGGCCCTTCAGGAAACAGCACAGTTTTTATCCCTATGGGACTACACAGGCTGGGAACACCAGGAAACATTTCCTGGACAGCATGGCCAATGGCCAGCAGAGCAATAGTGAAGCATCAGTACTTATGACAGTGCTGAGTGCCCATGACAGAGGCTTATCAAAAAGGGCTCTGGCACTCACCAAGCTGAGATCTGTTCACAAGCACCCATAAGATAGCCCAGAAATACAAAGCTGAACTTTTCAAGGGACTGAAGTCTGTTGTGAAAAGGTAGAAGAAGTAACATTCGAAAGCTGAGTAGAAATGCTAAAACAAACTTATCTATATCCAAAGCCAGTGAGGAAACCAAATTCTAACACTTTGACCTCCCAGATCATAGTCTAAAATATAGGTTCTATGACCATAGGTTTTTAAAGCTGAAATTATGTTTACGTGTTTTCTAACCCAGCCTCTTTTTGGTTCAAAAGAGAAAACTGAGGTCTAGAGACATCATTTCCTATTCAAGTTCATGAGAGAGCCATGGCATGGGATCAATGCTATCCATTGAGAATCATGCTAAGCTTTTTCTTCCTGCTAGTGTGCTTCCTTTATTTAAAATAGCCTTGCATTTAGTATCTGAGGGGCTCTTTAAATTTCTGAGAAGTGAGAATTTTTTTTAATATAATGTGGGCTTTTCAGTTTTAGAATACTAGTTATTGTAAATACCAAATGTTTCCCTCAACTAGCTCTTTGTAAAAGCTTGGATATAAAAAGTTCTTTCTAAAATAACTCATTTGTAACGCCAAAAAGGGTACCTGAGGACAACTTATCTGTTCTGTGCCATTCACTTAATACTCTCACATTTTAAATGCTGGTACAGAGTTTTGATTATAAGCCAAAAATGTTGAAACAGAATGCCTCATTGACCTGAAAATATGTCCAGTTAAATCTTGCTGCTGCCTCTGGTCTTTTCAAAATCTTTTAGAATGAAATAGTTTAAAGTTAGAAACAAGAACTTCTACATGCTGACTGAGAAGTTAATGATGATAATTTTAAATTAAGAATCATATGCTAATGTGTAGTTAAATATTGAATTGAAAAGAATGTGATCAGTGCGTACCACATAGACATAGAAGTTCCTGCTTCCTCTATATTATATAATTAGCCAAGACTATCTTCTTTATCAGCATCATAAAAAGAGTAAGAATTCTGAGTTCTGACTTCAGCTCTTTCTAATTGCTCTGCCTTTCTGTATGATTTAATTGCTATTGTCAGTCCCAGTTTCCAGAAAAGTATGTGGCCTTTCTAATCCTACAAAGTATAGTGCCATAGATACGGGTATCTATTCATAAAGATAATGAATGAGTTGCGGATGTCTGTTGTCATATGTACTGATATGATTCCATCCAGATTATGCACTGTCCTAAGCATTGGAGGTATAGTGGGTGTACTTTTCCTACCATGTAAATTTACCACATGGTTCAAGATATTAAAATAATGTAGTGAGAAGTTAATTTAAATGTTAAAGTTCCATAGAGATGAAGTATTATTACCAAGAAGTTAGTCTTCTGAGTAAATATTCTCCTATAGCTGCTAAGGCTACTCTGTTAGCAATCCCTTCCATCAGTGGGCAAATGGCTTCCACTTGGATAGCACTACTAGGAGGATGAGTTAGAGTTGTTACTTTTATTTCATACTCAAAATACAGATGCTCCTCGATTTACAGTGGGGTTACATTCCAATAAACCCATTGTAAGTCAAAAATATTTTAAGTTGAAAATGCATTTTATGTTGGCAGCACAGTAGATGGTCCCCAATTGGGAATGATTTGATGTGATTTTTCAACATTCTAATGGTGCAAAAGCAATATCATTCAGTGGAAACCATAACTCTGTCGTAAGTCCTGAGGAGCTCCAGGACTTATGTTGAGGTTATGATAAACCCATAATCAAGTCCAAAAACTGTATAAATAAAATCATGGTAAGTTGAAGAACATTTGTATTCTGTGGGTTGCTGATAATTGGCGCTAAGAGACACTATTCTATTCCCTCCACCAAAGCAACTCTGTGCTCACTGTTATCTCCATGAATCCAAATCCTAAAATTCTGTGTTGGATTTGACTTTTGAAAGCACTGTTTAGGGTAAATGAATGGTAACTGTACCTCAAGACTACTCAAGGAAAGGCCATAATTCTGTTTACTGGAAGGATTACAGCACAACAGAACATGGAGAGCTATAAAGAGGGAGAGGAAGGTCACAGACAGATAATCTTTTTCTTCCACTTACTGGCTCGAAGGAGAGACACCCACATGCCCTGTCACAACACACACACACAATATAGCAAGTCCAAATAACTGCTCCCCAAGGACCCTAGAAAAGCAGAGAAGTTAAGAACTTTCCTCACAGAATGCCACACTGCTGTACCCAGCATCTGTTCTATTTTGGGGTTGGCCTTTCCTCAATTAGACCTCAACAATCACCAGGAATCAAGACCATCAACATTGCCCTCTAGATAGTTGGTGGTTCACCAGATAGATAGGTGACTGGTTCACCTGCCTGTAAGGATACCCCACCCCTTTTCTCAGTAACCTAAGTCTTCCCTGTCTTGACAGATGGTTGTTCTTAGGTACTACAAACAATTTTCTATTTGCAAATATATCAGCATACTCTTCATGCTCAACATTTGTAGCTGACCTCTGCTTTGTCATCTTTTGGGCAGTTTATAGACAGCATATGCAAATCACTTCCTGTTCTGTACATAGGTTGTACCCATGTTTTCTATAAGTATCAGATTATTATCTTCAGTGTAACCCCAATGACCCTGACTGCCTGCACCAATTCTCCCTCTTCACTTATTTGTAATGAAATCTGGCTCATCACAGTCTTCAATAAAGCAAATGAGAGATGAGAAATCTACACCATGTAAGATGCAAGAAAAATTAAGTTCTCTAAAAGGGGTAATACAACATGAATAGAGCAAAGCTACCGCTTGAAACTGTTCGTCTGGAGTCTCGTAACTCTTTATCTGTCATTCTTCTGTCATCCGCTGTATTCTTTATCAATCAGCTGTTGAGGTGTGTCCCTGTCTCATTTGCCAACCACACAGGCAGAGGGCACCATTTATCATCTAGGTAAGCCCACATAGCACCAGCTAAGCTGTCCATATAGTAGTTATCTGATAGAAATATAAGCTTTTGCATAATATGATGATAGCGTGGATAAACAGCTACTTATGTTGGGCTTATGAGGAGATCTCACATAAAATTCTTTAGTAAACTATTTATTAAACAAACAAAATAAAAAATAAAATAAAACCCAGTTTAGTCATTCGTATTTCCATTTTGAAACGACCATTTTGTAAATTGCCATGTGTAACGTTTAGGAAACGATACCTCAGTGCCGAGAGTGAGTCTGCACTCAACAAGTTAGCAGTTATACCTCTTCTGATCCATCCTTCCAGCAGAAATATAATATCCAAGGGGAGGAAGCATAAAATATGTTTGGATATTGTAATGAATTCATTTACAACAACAAATTAAGCCTGTTTTCATTTTGATATTATAAAAAAAGCAGCAGGAGGTTTGACTAGATAACTTGCTTTTACTTTATTAAATTTCTTCTGCTACAGTCAGCTGGATTGAGTGCTCCCTGGGAGTGAATTAAGAGCATTTGGGCCTTGTCTTCACATTGAAAACAGTGTGGTTTCCAGTCAGGTTTTACAATTCACTTTACTCAGTCTGCCAGAGGGGGCTTAAGGACAGCTCCCTAGTTCCGTGGCTGTTTATTGCATTCTTTATGTGGAGAGTTTTCCTCCTACCTTGAGGCCATGAAATAGCCTGCCTTGCCATGAAGCAAACAGAAGACCGACTTGTCCCAGCAGAGCCATCGTGGGTGTCCAGGACAAATGTCATACGATTGTGATTATCCACATCCCCAGTCACTTTACAGGGAAGTAAAACCCACAGCCCTGCCATTTTTTGGTCAAAAGGTATTTATGGCTGTTTTGCTCCTCCTCAGTGACGCTAATTAGTTAAATGCTTGCTTGGTGGCCTGAAAGAGTTAGTATAACTCCCAAAGCTCCAGAAAAACACCAAAAGGATTTACATTTTGGTTATAAAAGGAAAGGCACTTCTAAAACTTTAGAAGCCTTATTCATCCTGGGATGATAATGTAAGAAGGAAAAAAAGCACCTAAATAAAACCCTGAGTCAATGTCAATAGTCTTTAAACGATTCCAATTATTAGTAATAGTAATTTCATACTATTAACACCAAGCACTTCTCCATCCTCAGTCAAGTCTAATGAAGGTTGGGACATGCCACTTTCTAATTGTCCTGTCCCTTTCTCTTCTCTGCTTCCTGTTTTTCCTTACATTGTGGTGTACAAACCTATTTTTGTAGCTGGCTCATTATATTTCATTGCATAACAGTTGGCACGGTTTGTCTGGTGGCAACCATGTTACACAGTCAATTGCTGGGAATATGGGTCTTCCTCTCTACTGATAAGGACTTGATTTTCTTTAGTAAGATTTGCTTTCTTGCAGTATCCACCCAGAAGCATTCATCACAGCTGAGAAGGGAAGCCTGAGAGCCAGGGCCATCTACCGAACGCTCTTGGGTCCTGTGGGCAGTCTTCCTTCCCAAGGCAGGAGCAGCATTTTCCTCGGAGTGCTTCCTCTCATGCTTTCTGTGTTTTTCACATGGCCAAATTCTACACCAAAGAGGACTGGTCTGTTTTGATCAAGAATAAAGCAGCTTAAAAAATCATTAGATTGACTGTAGAGGAAAGTCCCCTCGCGCCTAGTAAGACAGTCCATAAACGTTCATTGAAATAGCCACAGAAAAAGCAACCCCCGTTACCATGGCATATCCATGTTTGATGGTGGGAAGAATTCTCTTAGGACAATAAGATGATGTTGGCTTTGATTCATATCGAAACATGATTATACATTAATAGGATATTTTGGATATGCTATAAATTGTGCTGTATAAGAATACTGGCTGAGGTGAGACATTTTCACATTATGCAATAAAGTAGAATGTTCCCTGTGATTGCTAAGCACTCCTTTCACGTGTACTCCATGTCTTGTTCTTTCTTTATCAGAGACACTTGAGGGAGTGTAAATTCTAATTAAACCCAGCTGTCTTCTTAATCCACATCTACACTTGAGCACCAGAGAGTGGCAGAAGAAAAGCATTCACTCCTTCTGACTGAGTTGATCTAATATTTTTAAGTACCAATCTCAAGTAGACTCTCAGCATGTTCCAGCTCTTTCTAGACAAACTGCCAATATCCCTTCCCCACTCTTCCCTCTCAGTTAATCCTCCCATCACCTAATCTGCCTGTTGGCCTCTCTCTGGGTGTATGTAAATGTTCTCCTTTCTCTCCCATTCTAATAAAATGTCCTGTCCCTAATCCGGTAAATTCAAACACTCTCCGTGTTCACTGGCTCCTCTTCTCTTTTTCCTTGTTCATTAAAGACTTTGCTCCTGTGTTTAACCCCCGATCTAAATGCACCAGCTGTAGCTGCAACATAGCCATTCTCTTTTTCTCTTTCTCTCTCTCTTTTCCCTCTCTCTTCTTATTTTTGTCTCCATCTCTACATGCCTCAGCTCCATAGTTTATCTATTGAATGACAACTCACAATCTACATCCATGAGTAAAGACTTCTCTCATGAATTATAGATTCGTATAAATAAATAAAAAATTGCATTAACCAAGCATCTTTTATATGTAATAGGCAACTGACATTATTATAACCAAAATAAATTATTTATTCTTTCTCTTAGACATCCTCCCTAGGACTATGCTTCTTCTCAAGAAATGGTACTCTCACACCAAAAAACTAGGAGTCATTTTTTACTGTTCTCTTTTCTTCATAGCACGAGTCACATCTGTTAGCAAGAATTGTATAATTAATCAAAATATAGTCTAACCATGGCCACTTCTTACCTCCATTATCTTCTCACCTACCACTTAAGTTAAACCAACCATAATTTTTCATCTTAAATAGCTTTCTTAGTGGTCAGGTTTTTCTACTTTTGTCCCCAAAGATTACTTCACAGCATCCAAAGTAATCAATTCAAAATAATCTGAAAATGTAATTGAGGTCATATCACTCAGATGACCAAAACCATCAACGACATCATATGTAAAGTAATAATATCCATTTAGTCATATTATTCTTTTTAATATACTCATGTTTATATGACATATATTACTATGTGCAATAATCTATTAATCCTTTCTGAAAATAATCATAGAGTGCCTACAATGTTCCAGGCATTATTCTAGCCTGTGAAAATATAAGGATAAAGAGGTGAGAATCCCATAAGAAGCTACTCTGTAGCTTGGATGCCACACAGCAATAAACCGTTTATTATTTATCTCTGGAAAAAAATAATAAATGTTCAACATATAAACTTTGTAAAATGCAGAAAATCATATAGAAGGAAAATAATATACTACATAGCAGTAATAGTATTATTTTCATTTTGCTCTCACACTTTTCTTTTCTTTTTTTTTTTTTGAGACAGAGCCTCAAGCTGTCACCCTGGATAGAGTGCCATGGCATCACAGCTTATAGCAACCTCCAATTCCTGGGCTCAAGCAAGTCTCCTGCCTCCACCTCCCAAGTAGCTGGGACTACAGGCGCCCGCCACAACGCCCGGCCATTTTTTGGTTGCAGCTGTCATTGTTGTTTGGCAGGCCGGGGCTGGATTCAAACCCGCCAGCTCAGGTTTATGTGGCTGGAGCCTTAGCCCGTTGAGCCACAGGCACCGAGCCGCTCTCATACTTTTCTATATTTCACTTACTGTATCATTCCAGAGGGCATAGCTTATGTCTTCTTCATTCCTTTGCATCCAAGTCAGGACACTTCACCCTTATACTGTTTTGGAGTTTACTTCAACACTAAACTGGTTTCTCATTGTCTGAGATCATTTGTTCCTCATCAGGACTTCAAAGTCTAACCTACCATTGATGGACTTGATAATACTAAGCGTCCAATGGCCATGTGAAATATATTCTACCTCTAAATTAAAAAAGCAAGAGAATCTCCAAACTTAAAGCATATTCCTTATAGTCTGTTAACTTCAAAAGTCATGAAAAGGGTTGCTGGTGGTTATTTTAGTAACCCAGTGGAAAGGGTTGCTGGTAGTTATTTTAGAAACTGAGCCAAATTGTAGATCCAGGATATTGATTCCTTGGTTGGTTAATTCTAAAACTGCCACCAAGTTTGTGGTTTCATTCATAAATATTAAGAAATAGAAAACTCAAGCAAAAGCATGAAAACTTCAAATAAAATCCAAGGCCCCAATGGAAGGTAGCTTTACCACAGAACTACTGCACAGCCTGGAATCATACAGAGAAGAACCAGGGAACTGATTAACTAGGACTGTAGTGACAGTCGGCTAGAAAATAATTTGTTCTTCAAAGGCAGAGCATCTGATGGCCCTGCATGGTGTAGTACACGTCATGATACCAATTTAATCTAAGCAGGGTCAGTTGTCAGAGCAGAAGTCATTTGTTCCAAGAGCATTTTATTAGCCCATATAAAATGTTACAAAGTTCTGAACCTACTTCTTAGGGAAAGTGACTACATCATCAAGAATACTACTCAACTTACTCTTACTTGGCACCCCCAACAATAAACCATATCTGCATGATACAGGAGAAAAAACAGGCAAATAATAGGCACCAAAGTAGTTCAACTTTATAATAATGGTAATAGCAACAAAACACTTTGTATACATATTTAGATAGCACTTTACATTTTACAAAGCTCTTTCATATTAATTATTTTTTGTTTCTTACAAGAATCTTATGAAATTGACTAATTTATAACTTATTATTGCTTTTATTTTAAAGAGATGGAAAACTGAAGTTCAGTTTTTCTAAATAATTTGTGCCTTTAAATATTTGTCACCTAACCTTAAAAACTAGCTATAAACTCAGGCCTTCTGATTCCAAGTTTATGATTCTTTCCCTGACAGCATGCAGTTTCTTCTTAGGATCTAATTAAAAATTCAGCTTTCTAGAAAAAAGTAATTTCATCAGTTGGACAATTTAAACAATAAAGAGTAGTCCAGAAACATTATGTTCTTCCATAATGGAGACGTTATGTGCTATTTTTAGAATAATCTGTTGGGCAGGTTATGATTATTCACAGGGAAAATTTCCATTTTTTCTTTTCTCAAGTTAGTAATACAAAGGCAATAACTTCAGAAAAGCAAACATTTTATTGATTACTTGTCATGTTTTTCATTGTTTATTTGTATGTTTATTTTTAGAGCTCATAACAACTTAACAAAGTATGCTTTACATAGAAACTTTGGCATAAAAAAGCTAAGTAACTTGAACAAGCCTAGAGAAAGAGTGGCAGATATAGGGTATGATTCTTATCATTAACTTCAAAACACTGGAGGGGTGAAGTGTCCTGACCTGGATACCAAGGAATGAAAAGAACATAGGCTAAGCCCTCAGTTTCAGAGTTGGCACTCTTAATCATCACGCTTTTACCTAAAGGACAAATAGCACATGGCAGAATCATGGAAGAAATTTCTCTAAGGCTGACACAAGGAAAACCAGACTATGAAAATCGGCATTATGTTTTTAGGGTTCCACATTTGTTATTTTCTTAAGTACTGTTATTTTCCCAGGAAAATTATCAAATGGTATATGTTGTACAAACATAATTAATATTTTATACTAAGAGAGAACAATATTCAACTGTGATATCTATTTAACAGCAAATATTCATCAAGTTACTACTGAGTGCAAAATGCTGTGGACTCTGTGTTTTTAGTAATATGAGGAATGTAGGCTAAACTATGAATAGGAGATACCCATAGCCCTTGGAGCGATCCCTGCACAGTGTTAACTACAATAAAATTAAAATACAAGTTGTGATAATCATAGTTCTCAAAACTTAGTGTAAATTAGAATCGCCTGGGGGGCTTGTTAACAGATTACTGGACTCTATCCCTGAGTTTATGATTCAGGGGTCCTGTTGGGGAAGGGTAAGAACAGGCATTTCTAACAAGTTTCCAAGTAATGATGATATCGCCAGTTCAAGAACCAGATTTTGAGAACTAGCAAGGTAGAGGTTCAATAGAATAGGAAGCATAGAAGAAGGTATAATAAGCCTCCCAAAGCTTTTCAAAGCAGAAGACTTCATAGAGAACTCAGCCTCTGAACCGCTCTTTGGCAAAGGAGCAGAATTACAGATATTGAGAGAGCATGTGCTTCAGGCTCAAGGAGAGGCATAATCCTTGAGGCTTTTTCTTCTTTCATCCTAGTAATTTAGTGCCCTCACTTTACTCCTATAGGATGAAATGGAAATCATGAAACCATGTCTCCTTGCCTTGCAATCCAATAAACACACTGGTGTTTTCTTGGCTTTGACCAGGGCCCTACTAATTCAGAATGGAAAGAGAAATTTTACCACATTCTAAGCTTTATTAAAATCCTTTTTTATTATGGTTCAAATACTTTCAATTTCCTCTGAAACAAATATAAGTGAAAATTACTAAATGCAGAATATAAATATCTTCATATAGTGATTAAAAGGCCATGAAGGCTATGTTAAATAGTTCAATGAAAACATTTCAGATTGCATATGAAGTAAGCACATTGTGCCCCATGATTGCACCAATGTACACAATTATGATTTAATAAAAATAAAAATAAATTTTAAAAAACCCAAATATTTTGTTTTATTTGGTCTTAACTGTACACCTTTAACTCACACATTCCAGGAATGCGAATGAGTTATTGATCAAGATGTATTTTCTAGATTGGTTCTATTGATAGTAACCATTGAAATAGTGATGACTTCCCAAGTAAGTATTCCTCCCATTCCATCACAAGGGAAGGAAAATAAATTGAAAAACCTCTGAAAGTATTTAAGCTATACACTAGACGTGGAGAACCATCGAAAGGGTAATGCACTGACTCAGGAGAACAGTTATAGTCCCAATTTTTCTATCATTTTGTCACATCATCCTAAAGAAGTAGTTTCAGTTCTCACTGCTCTAATTTTTATATTTGTAGAACAAGCATGATATTTGCCACGAGGCTTAGAAAATGCTTATAAATCCTTTAGAGGTCATTGGGAAGGAGAATACTAAAATACTGTTACTCTATCCTGAACTTTGGAACTCAAACTATAAAACAAAAGGAATCTACATTCTTTCAGGAAAACCACTTGAAAAGGCATTTTCTACTACTAAGCTACTCATTGTCATGACAAATGTGTATTAGACTCCAATATTGTCAAGTACTTTGCAATGATTTCTTTTAATGGCTCTTACTCCATTTCTTTTACAGATGGAACTAAGAAGATCATTCAAATGTTATCTGCCAGATCAAGGGTGAGCACAATATTTTATAAGGACCAAGTAGTAAATATTTTAGGCTTTGCAGGCTATATACCATCATATATGGTCATGATTATGGGACATGTTTAAAACTGGAGTAAATAATCAAAATCATCTAATAATTATCATTTTTAATATTTTTTATTAACAATAGCACTATTCTCTGACATTTTACTATTCACATTCAGTCAATAATAAATATTTGGGTGGAATTTGCAGCATAACTCTAGTTAATAAAAAGTGGGTAATTTCTGGAAATAATTTCTTGCTTTCTATTTCTATTTGGCTTCCCCAAAATAATTATTAAATCGAGCTAGTTGATTTCAGCACCCTAAACACAAGCCATTTTGTTTCACTCACATTTTCTATTTTATTTTGCCTATTGCTTCATTACTTGTGCCTCCTCATGAGCCTTTAGAGAAAATAATGTTATTCCTTCACAGTTGCACAAATTGAAACCTATTTTTAAAGAGCTGTGTCTCAACCATTTTGATTATTGTACATTTTATTCCCCTCCTTATTTGTTTTAAAAAGGAACTTATATATAAGCCCTGATCTCCCTCCTGAGTGCAGTTGTAGAAGCATGTCGTGTTTTTGCCATTACTTCTGCACACTTCTCATTTGGTTTCCTTATTGCAATGAGGGTTTCTTTTCTGTTTACATCTCATTTCAGAAGTTTTGTCTGAAAAGTGCTATAGATAAAGATACCCAATTGCACCTCCTTTTAAAACAATACAAAGTAGAATAGAGAATTTCACAAATTAACTTATAAGAATGGTAAGTAGTTTAAAGATTTTTGCTCCCTTCTGGTTATAATTAGGACTTTAAAGATTAAGAACTCCTTCCCCTTTAACCGAGATGTGAGATGTGCTTTTTCTAAACTTCCTCATAAATCCACATGTGCCAATCAAACTTTTCTTTGTTATCTTAAAGGAATACATACGTCATTATACTTAATATCATGTTATGGTAAATGGGAACGGCAGCAAATTTTAATATTTGACTATAATTTTATAACTCAATCTATTTTTTTCTAATTTTTCTCTCCCAGCAGTGTGCACATCAGAAATAAACCTATCAGTTCTGACACATGGAAGTCTCAATGCCATGTTTTCCTCAAGTTTATGCCATAATTGGAAATCAATCAATCGTAGAAATGTCTTCATGGTGCTATGATTTAGCATTGTGTCCTCAGCTTTTACAAGGGCTGATGTAATAAAGGGCTCTATGAAGAAACTCTCTGCAGTAGTTTGATAAAACTGCAACTGGAGACATTACCATTATAGTGCTCAATGTCTCCACACAAATTCTTGCATTTTATGTTTTTCTCATATTCTAAGGAAAAAGAAAAAAGTTTTCTCTCCCAATGATTTTCCATGGTCCCTTTCCTTAGAATTTAAAAAGTTATTCGACTCACTGTTTTCTTTTTAATAATAGCGTTTAGAAAATTTTAAAGTAAGGGGGCTTTTTGTTTATTTTTATATCATGCACTCTAGGCAAGGTTTTCTGAGATTAAGACGATGTCACTATTACCCCCTCTAATTTCTGTCTTTGTATCCTTGTGGTTCAGCTATGATTGCTTACTAGAAGTCAACTTTGACCTACTTAAGCAAAAGCTAAAATTATCAGAAATTTATGGGACACAGATGATAAAGTTCAGCAAGAGGCAGGAACCAGAGTAGCCTCATGATTTTGAAAACACTAACCACACCAGTAATCCAGAAGTGAGGACAGTCTGGTTAAAGTGGAATGGGGGAACTGCTATAGCTTGGGTCTCACGCCTGATCCAAGGCTATTAGAACCTGATTTAATCTCTCCAGTGTGGATAATATGCACAAGAGATATTTCCAGGAAATTAAATAGGGTGCTCTTAAGAAGAAGAAATGAAGTCTGGACCATTTCACATTTCTATACATTGCTTTTATAGTTTTACTGGAAAAAACAGTCATATTTGTGTATTTTATTATAAGCCACTCTTCGTTGTTTTTGTAAATGGGCAGGATATTCCAATATATGATTGAGGGAAGATTTAAAAATTAATCAAAAGTTTTAATTTAATGAATTTATTTATTTTTGAAGAAGAGTCTCACTCTGTCACCCTAGGTAGAGTGCTGTGGTGTCATAGCTCACTGCAACCCCAAATTCTTGGGCTTGAGTAATCTTCATGCCTCAGCCTCCCAAGTAGCTAGGATTAAGAGCACCCACCACCACTCCTGGCTAGTTTTTTTTGTTTGTTTGTTTTAATAGAGGTGAGGTCTCATTCTTGCTCAGGCTAGGCTCAACCTACTAAGCTCAAGCAATCCACCTGCCTTGGCCTCCTACAGTGCTAGGATTATAGGTGTTAGCCACCATGACTGCTCAATCAAAAGCTTTTTAAATTGAATATCTCTATGTTCAATTAATTAAGCACCAATCCTGAATGGATTTAAAGAGATCTAAAAGTATATGGTATGATTTTGTCCACAAGGAACTTAAATTCTATATTTAGGAAAAAAAGATAAGCATACATAAAATAACCAATGATTAATCCTGGGGACAATGAAGTACTAAATTTGTTATCTAATAGTTACTTAGTACAATAATTAATAGCATAGTCTCTAGAATCATATTGCTTTACTTCCAATCCCAGCAAGACTTCTTGAAGTTAGAAAAATGTGGTGAAGTTACTTTTTCATTTATGAAATCAGTATAATAATAGTTTCTTTCACAGGACTGTTAAAGTGAAAACAGATAAAACATTTAAATACTATCTGTTACCCAACGCGTGTTATGTAAGTGTTAGATAAAATTGTGTAGAAAAAAGAATAGAAAATTATATAACTACTTTTATTTATTCACTCAACAACTATATTTAGTATTTACTATCTACATGACAAATATTACAGAGTTTAGACACAAAGACTGATGATTCATCATTTCACTCAGATGGGGGTATAAGAATATCATGTAAAATGTAAAGTACAATAACAAAATATGTATATATTGATACTATGAAATTCAAACACCAAAAGTTATTTTTAACCAGCATTTTTAGGAAAGATTTGATTAGGAAGAGCTCTTGGCATTTGGCCTTGCAAAATTTGCTATGGGAAAATAATAGAAAAGAGTATTTCTAGAGCAAGGAATGATGTGAAAAAAGATAATAGAAACAGGAAAAGGTAAAACCTAAAAATACAATGAACAAGAATAGTTTTATTAGCAGAAATGTAAGACTTTGAAAGGAAAATAATAAAAAATAAATTTAGAAGCTTTGCTAGACCTACATCATGGAGAATTTAGCTTTTATGCTAGATTATTGAATCAGACCTAATAATGAGTTAAAAAAAAAATCACACAAAAAAATCCTCAGGGTTTACCAAAAGATTTTGTGTCAAGGGGGAGGAGCCAAGATGGCGGTCTGTAGCCAGCTTTCTGCAGACGCTCCTGTCCAGAAGGAGAGTTAAAGGACAGAAATTTGGCGAGAAAGCCAACTGTTTGGAGCTGAGCCAAGAGACAAGGTCGAGAAACACACATCAACACTGCTGGAGCGAACTGCGACCCCCAAGGATACAAATAAAAGGTACAGAGCACATCACCAAGCGGACGGGAGTCCCCTCCCCCAAGAGACCCGCTCGCAGTATACGCCATACCTCCATACAAACAAGCGAGCAGAGTTCAGAGGTCCTCCCACTCTACCCTACGGGAAAGACCCTCTAAAAACCAGACCTCATTCCCCTGTGCCACGGCACCCTCCTGCCAGGCATAAAGCGGCATAAAGCTGTATAAAACTGTATATATTCTCTACCTGCAAGTTGGAACTCCCGGCACTCCCCTCCACTCTCACCCTGAGGTTTGGAGGTCTCTCCCCCACGGAGTCCAGATTCTTGAACACCTTCTCGAGAGGTGTGGACAGGGCGTGGGTTGCTGCTGGTTGGTGCAGTTCTCCCGGCTTGGGAGCGGTGAGAATAAGCCGAAAAGCGGCTGGCCGGCTGGCTTTGCTGAATTTCGGCCACACCTGGACCTCAGGGGATGACAGCGGAGACAAAGGGCTGAAGCTCGCAGAATAAGTCAGGACTATTAGCAGCCCAGCATCTCCCCCACTTTTCTATGTTTTTGTGTTACTAATTAGTAACCTTTTCTTTCATATTGAAGAATTCCCTTTTGCATTTCTTATAAAGGGAGTTCATTGAAGGTCTGGTGGTGATAAACTCTCTAAGCTTAGTTTTGTCTGGGATGTATTTATCTCTCCTTCATTCCTGAAGGGCATCTTTTCCATGTAAAGTATTCTTGGTTAAAAAGTTTTTTTTCTCTTCAGCACCTTGGATACATCTTCTTCAGGTCTGTGAAGTTTCTGCTGGGAAGTCCACTGCAAACTTTATTAGAATTTGATTACATGTGATATGGTTCTTTTCTATTGCTGCTTTTAGAATCCTCTTCTTGCCTTTGGTTTTTGACAATGCAATTATAATAGGTCTTGATGTAGTCATATTTATATGAAATCTAATTGGTGACCTTGATCTTGTACCTTGATATTCATATTTTTCCCTATATTTAAAAAGTGTCTTTTGTTTTATATTATTTACTATTGTTCTCCAAATAAGCAGTCTGGCCCTTTCTTTATTTTATATTATTTTTAATTATTCAAAATATTAAAATATTTTGAAGTACTTTTTGCTCCTCTGATGCTGTCAAACCATAATTATGGTAGGGTTTTTCATTCCTTTTTCTTATTTCTGTTTTTTTTTTTATTCTGATGTCCTATTTTCAAGTAACCTGTCTTTAAGTTCATAATTCTTTCTTATTTCAGATCCATTATGCTGTCAACATTCTCTATCAAATATTTCTTTTTTTTTTTATAATTTTATTGAATCATAATTCTGTACATTGGTGCAATCATAGGGCATGATTCATATACATTCAGAAATATTTCGTTTCATTCATTTTTTTTCAGCTTCAAAATTTTCATCTGGTTCACTTTTAAAGTAATTTTTATCTCTCTGTTACATTTATTGTTTTGGTTATTTGTTTTTCTGATTTTTGTTGGTTGTTTCTCTGTATTTTCTTAAAGTTTATTGAGGTTCCTTAAAACATTTTGACTTTATTGTCAGAAGTTCTTATATCTTTGGTATCAGTTACTGTAAAATTATTGTATTTATTAGTAGTGTTATTTTCAAGTTCCTTGTTGCCTTACATTGGTGTCTGCACATTGAGTGGAGCATTCACTTTTTCCAGACTTTACAGACTGTTTTGCTGTTAAAAGACCTTCCTTTGTAGGGTTGAGAAGGTGCTTGCTGGGTGGTTCTGCCATTAGTGGGGAGCAGCTCTGTAGAATCTGTGCAGCTCTGTCAGCTGAGGCTGGTGCTTACACAGATTTCAGGGGCACGCAGTAGCCAATGATGCTGTGGATGTCCACAGTGTTAGCAACTGTTACTGGGGTCTTCAGTGGTGATAGATGCTGAAGTCCTCTCAATCTCCTTTCTTTCCACAGTGGAAGTTGAGTCTCCTCTTGGTTCTGAGTCTGGCTTCCTGGCCCACTCATGATGGTGGTGGCATTGATACATGATGAGTGGCACCCACGGAGTGGCCACTGACCTAAGGTTGACACTTGGGCACATATGAAATGACCATGTCTCTGGGAGTTGGAGTGGTCATGGCACTGGTGTCCCAGACACAGGAACATCCACTCCTATGTTGGTAGCTTGGGGAAGGGTGCAGATGGTTGTGAAGCAGCTGGGAGGCTAAGGAGAGGAGGCCAGGATTGTGAAGAACCACAGCAAGTTGAGGGTAGGTTGGACCTGAGCTCTTTATGGTGGCTGGGCTTATGCCCAGTGGGGGCACAAGTGGCTGCAGGTGCCCCCACTGCCACTTCTCGATGGTGGGAGGTGTGTGCAGCCATACATATCTCCATCTCTGGGGTTTCTTAGCAGGAATACCTATTGATTAATTAATTGGAAAAAAGATACCAGTGTCTTCTATGGAGCAGGCCTCTGGGAGCCACAGTGGCCCCTGCTGTGTGGCTCACCCTGACGGTCTCCACCCTTTCTCTTTGTAGCTGTACATTGGTATGCCAGGTAGTCTGTCTAGCTAGTAATCCTTTCTAGGTGGCTAGTCACCAGTTTTTTTGCTTTACAATATTGTTGCAGCTTCTTTAATGGTTATTTGAGCCCTCTCTGGGCTATTTGGGTTTATGGTTAGCTATCTGTATTTGTCATTTGGAAGGAAAATGAAGACTAGTGTGTCCTATTCTGCAATCTCGAAGATGTCTCTGAAGTTTTTGAAATTGACACAAATGAGACTTAGAGAGATTAACCTATCTAAAACATCATGGTGAGGGGTGAAGTAGAATTCAAATCTGGGCAGTATAGCTGTCAAATCACTCCTTTTCTTATAATGTTAACTGCTTCTTTATTAATACATAAACCCAGTGTCTCTTTTCCTAATTATCTCACTTGAATTATTCTCTCCATGGACACTAGATAAAAATGTATACATAGGAAAAGTGTAAGCTTTTCTATTTATGGATAATTTTCTGAGGTGATATTCTTTTTTTAAAATTAATTAGTATTATTTTTAATAAGTTTTTTATTTTATTTTATTTTATTTTTTGCAGTTTTTGGCTGGGACTGGGTTCAAACCCACCACCCGTATGTGGGACTGGTGCCCTGCTGCCTGAGCCATCGGTGCCGCCCTGAGATGATATTCTTTAGGGAGAACTAAATATTAAATCAAAGCTATCTGTTTTACTAGTGGTGTCAAACTTAATGATTTCTCTTAGGCTTAGTACAGTCTGACTGAAAAAAAAATCCAGTTATAGACTAATTGATTTTTGCCATAACTCATTTATAGGTTAATTGATTTTTGCCATAACTCAAGAAAATGAGGATTTCCATGATTTTTTCTTAAAATAGAATGCAATTATTCTTGCTTCATTTATATGCCTTGCCCACAATATCTTTTCATGGCTCCCCCATCATTTAAATGCTTAATTCAGTAATTAAAGTCTAGACTTTTTCTGGTGATTAATGTTGGACTAACTTAATATTAGTTTGAATTTGATTATCCACAGAACTGGGACTGACACCTAGCAAAACATTTCTCATTACATCACACTAAATAACAGAACTCCATTGTCTCAGGCAAGAGTGTTTAAGTATTTGCGTTAGAAACCAGTTTGGCCATTGCTCTTCTCTCATATTTAGAGTGGCAGAGTGGCTACTCAGACCAAGAAGCAAAAAATCTTTAAGATTTGTAATTATTCATATGTCTTACACAACATTTCACAACTTTCTGCACTCTATCTGTATGGAGTTTCTTGGTTTACCTAGGTTCTTCTTTCTTTTCTCCTTGCCTGCTTCTCCATATTCCAGTCTCCCACTTATCTGCCAATTTTTCCCTATTTAGTATCTTATGCACATTAAATAAATTCTAAAATTACAGAAAAAATAATGTCTTGTATAGATTAATTTTCTGTTTATCAAGCACAAAACCTACATGATGCAAAATACAGTCCAGAAAGCAACAAAGTCATCTCCATCAATCCAAAACAGTAAGCTGTAAGCAAATATTAATCAAAAGCTAATACTTAAATGGCTGTCTTATGAAAGAATAACCATCTCCTCTAAGATTGCAGTCTCCAACCCTTGGGCTATGGACAGGTACTAGTGTCAGGTTTGTTAGGAACCAGGCTGCACAGATCCCCTCCTGTCTCACTAATACCCCCAGCCATAGAAAAATTGTCTTCCATGAAACTGGTTTCTGGTGTCAAAAAGATTGAGGACCACTTCTCTAAGACTATAGCATTGTCTTTTTGGGGGGAAGGGCCTCCATCTTATTGGTCTCAATCATGAAAAATCACATTAAGAATTCTCCAAGAGAAGAAAACATTAGCTGTTCTAAGAAATAAGAGAATCTAAGACATAAAAATATTAATGGTTAGGGTCCTAGCTGAAATTGTAAGAAATACTGATATTCAAAATTTGGCAGTTAAGCTATCTAGCAATAATGTAGTTTCCAGAATAGCCAAAACTTGTAATTGATTCTAATCATTAAATGTATGTTTACAATTGCATACCTTATCCATCTTTTCCAGATGAGAAGCATCTTTAAATTAGAGTTTATGTCTTAATTCATCTTTATGTACACTACCATTTCTTACAACCATCCTCCCTTCCTCTTTTTTTATTTTCACTGCTATACTAATCAGAATCTTCCAAGCATTCTTTTAATCATTCCTGCATTTATACTTGCATTTATTCTTGTATTCATTAATTAAATTATGTATTTATCTTAGCAACAGTAATTGTTTAGCCACTACTACGTGTGTAAATAGAGAAAGAAATAACCCATGGGTCTGATTTTAATGTATTCATTCATTCATTCATTCATGAATTTAACAAATATTTGCCTGAAGTTCTGTATTTCTCGAACATTTCTTTAGGCATTGGGAATACATTAGCAACTTAGAGTCTATTGTATCTGATATAGTTACCTGTGTTCTCTTTTATTTACCATTTACATGAAATGTCTTTTCTCTTCTCTTCACTTTAAGCATCTATATATATCTTTAAAGCTAAAGGGAATCTCCTATAGCAGCATATCACTAAATTTTACTTTGTAAAATAGACTCAACAATGCTATATCTTTTGAATAAAGATTTAACACATTTACATTTAAAGTAATTATTTAAAGATAAGGGGTTACTATTTTTGTTAATTGTTTTCCGACCATTTTGAAGTTTCTTTATTTCCTCCCTTATTGTCTTCCTTGGTGATTTGATGACTTTTTGTAGAAGTTTATTTTTTTCTTTTAATTTTTTTGGGTCTCTACTACAGGTTTTTCCTTTGTGCTTAACATAAGCTTTACATGAAATATAGTTGTAATGGTCTTTTTAAAGCTGATCATAACTTAACTTTAATCTTATACAAAAACTCTATGCCTTTAACTTTCACCCTCCCTTACATTTTAGATTATGAATTTCATAATGTACATTTTTAAATATTGCATATCCAATAACAAATTATTTTAGCTATAGTTATTCTAATATATTTGTTTCCTAACTTTATACTAGAGTTAAAAGTGATTATGTACCTACATCAATATTGGAGAATTCTGACTTTGAGTATATATTTACCTTTACCAGTGAGGTTTGTACATTCATATATTTTACCTGTTAATTAATAGCCTTTTATTTAAGGTTGAGGAAGTAACTCCATTTAGCATTTCTTGTAGCAAAGCAAGTGTAGTGGTAATGACCTAGATTTTTTTGTTTGGGAAATATTTATCCCCTTTTTATTTCTGAAAGACATTATTAAAAGATATAAAGATAGTGGTTGGTAGGTGTTTTATTCAATATTTTGAACATATATGTGATCTCTCTCTCTTCTAGTCTGCAAGGTTTCTATTGAAAAATCCCTTGACAGTCTAATAAATACTCCCCTGTATGTTACAAGTCACTCTTCTCATGCTGCTTTCAAAAATTTTCTCTTTGTCTATTGATAAGTTAATTATGTTGTGACATAATGTATGTCTTTTGAGTTCAAACTATTTTGTGTCTTTTAGGCTTCAAGAATCTAGATGCTTATTGCTTTGCTCATATTTCAGAAGTTTTCAGACATTATTCCTTTAAGCAAACTCTTATCCATTTCTTTCTCTCTTCTCTTTCTTAGATTGTATAATACAGATATTGTCTCATTTAGTGAGGTGCTGTAAGTCCTGCAGGTTTTTTTTTGTAAGACAGAATTTATTCACAGAAAAGAATACAGAAAACATTAAGGTTCCTGGTAGAGGGAGAGAATTCTAGTGGAGAGAGAAGCTCTCTCCGTTTCTCTCCCAGTCGTTCCCCATCTCCTCCTTTAGGCCTTTAGTCTCAGGGTATATATAGGTGTATGGGTTCCTTGGCCAGGAAACAAATGAATACAGTCCCTTCCACCAGGGGCAAGGTGAATATGTATCAATGAATGGATACAGTCCTTTCATGGAATTGAGGCCTAGGAAATTCACAAGAAATTGACCTAGGCATAGGAGATGGGGGTTCCACATTTAGTCCTAAGTGTAAAGTGAAGGAGACACCAAGACACAGGTGTCTCCTCAGCAGTTGTCCAGCCTTTTTGGCAATTGGAGCCTCTGGTGGAGGTTGGAGGTCCCCCTCCTTGCCTGTCATCGAGCCCGCTGGCTCTTCAGCTGGCTGCCACACCACCGACACTGCCAAGGAGGAGGCAGAAGGTCCGCCAGCCCCGCTGAGCTGGCTAGGGTGCCAGTTGTCCTGCATCAATTCTCCCTCTCTGAGTAGAAACTCCAACTGCTGTTAGGGAAAAGGG
>CAUYON010019127.1:0-26706 GCA_963573935.1 Arctocebus calabarensis | reverse complement strand
TGCCTTGTGGTCTGAGAAAATACAAGGTAAAATTTCAATACTTTTGATTCTGTTGAGGTTTGTTTTGTGTCCTAGGATATGATCAATTTTGGAGAATGTTCCATGGGCCAATGAGAAGAATGTATATTCTTTATCTGTGAGAAAGAGAGCTCTATATGCATCTACCAAGCACAGTTGTTCTAGGGTCTCATTTAAGTCCCTTATATCTTTGTTTAGTTTCTGTTTAAAGGATCTGTCCAGTTCTGTGAGAGGAGTGTTAAAGTCCCCTGCTATTATGGCATTATAGCATATTGTATTGCTCAGACTGAGTAAGGTCTGCTTCAAGAATCTCGGAGCATTTAAATTGGGTGCATAAATATTTAGAATTTAAACACCTTCTTGTTGTATTTTTCCCTTGACCAATATGAAGTGACCATCTTTGTCTTTTTTGACTTTAGTTGCCCTAAATCCATATGTATCTGAAAATAAGATCGCAACTCCTCTTTTCTTCTGAATTCCGTTTGCCTGAAAAATTGTCTTCCAAACCTTAACTCAGAGTTTTAATTTGTCTTTTGAAGCTAAGTGTGTTTCCTGCAGACAGAAAATGGATGGCTTGTGTTTTTTAATCCAGTTAGCCAATCTACGCCTCGTCAGTGGGGAATTCAAGCCATTAACAATTATTGAGATAATTGATAAGTGTGATAGTGTTCTATTCATCTTATTTTGTGAGTATCCATTGCTTAGTTTTATCTTTTGCATCAGTGTGGAAGTTAGGCTCTGTCCTTTAATTTCTGAGTTCTTATTTTGTTGTTGATCCATTGTGATGGTCAGTGTGTAGAACAGGTTGGAGAATTTCCTGTAGAGCTGGTCTTGTTGTGGTGAATTTCCTCAATGTTTGTATATCAGTAAATGATTTGATTTCTCCATCAATTTTAAAACTTAGCTTGGCAGGATATAGAATTCTGGGCTGGAGATTGTTCTGTTTAAGTAGGTTAAAGGTAGATGACCAATGTCTTCTTGCTTGGAAAGTTTCACTGGAGAAGTCTGCAGTCACCCTGATAGATTTGCCCCTGTAGGTTAACTGGCACTTACTCCTGGCACCTTGAAGAATCTTTTCTTTTGTCTTGACTGTGGACAGGTTCATCACTATGTGTCTTGGGGAAGCTCAGTTAGAGTTGAGGTGACCTGGGGTCCGATATCCCTCTGAAAGGAGAGTGTCAGAATCTTTGGTGATATTTGGGAAATTTTCATTTATAATATTCTCTAGTATGGCTTCCATGCCCCTGGGGCTTTCTTCATCCCCTTCTGTGATACCTATAACTCGTATGTTTGAACACTTCATAGAGTCCCATAATTCCACCAGTGAACGTTCTGCTTTCTCTCTCTTTTCTGCCTCTTTAACTATCTGAGTTATCTCAAGAGCTTTGTCCTCTACCTCTGAGATTCTTTGTTCTGCATGGTCTAATCTGTTTTTGATATTTTCTACTGCATCTTTAAGTTCCCTAACTGACTGCTTCAGTTCCCTCATCTCTGCCATATCCTTTTTATATTCTTTTCTTAATTGATTCTGTTTTTGGATTTCTTTTTCCACTTTATCAGCATTTTCCTTCATTGTTTCCTTCATTTCCTTGATTGTTTTTGTCATCTGTATTCTAAATTCCCTTTCTGTTATTTCTAACATTTTCTTATAGTTGGAATCCTCTGCAGTATCTACCTCACAGCCCCTTGGGGGGGGAGGGTTGCTCTGGACTGGTTTTTCATGGTGCCAAGAGTTTTCTGCTGATTCTTCCTCATGAGTGATTTCTTTTATCTGTTTCCTTGCCCTAATTTTCCTTTCACTTCCTCCTGCTCTTTAAGTTGCCATGCCTCTGGTCTAGGGTTTCAATGAGTCCTTTTGGTACAGGACCAGAAGGATGAGAAGATTGAAGAGCAAGAAGGGAAAAAAGAAAGAAAGAGAAAAAAAAAGAAGGAAAAGAAAAGAAAAATGAGGAAGGACAGTGGGTGGGTAGAAGCAACTATTGAGCAAAAGAAGAGAGGCACAGAAAGAGGGGGACGGGAGCAATATAGGTGTACAGTAGGGTACTCTGACCCAACCTTAAGAGCCCCCAACCTCTGGAGGTGCTGGGTTGGGTGATTAGATCAGCAGCTCTTTGCCAGCCTGTTTGGACACAGTACCCCACCTCTACCAAGTAGAGAGGGAAGACAAAAATGCAATAAATCAAATCAAAACAAGGGAACCGAAAACTTTACGGGATAAGATTGGGGAAAAAAACAATTAACATGGCTAGTAAAATTGAAGTTCTAGTTGTTGAAAAAGGCAACAATTTAAAATTATATTTAAACTAGAGAAATGAAGAAATAAAAGAAAAAAAAGAAAAAAATATTTAAAGAAAATGTTGAAATTAACAACAAAACAATAATAACAAAAACAACAAACAAACAGCAACAACAACAGAACAAAACCTCAAAACAAAGCCGTATATATATCTTGCTGAATATTGTCTGGGCAAGAGCTGATCTTCTGGGGTGTGATATGTTAATCACAATGTTGATACAGCTGTACAACATGGAGAGTGGAGGCCTTTAATGATTTCTTAAACCTCGCAGGGTGGAGAGCTTAAATCCTCCTCAGCCTGCTTAGAAGGCACTTTAAATTGCTAATTTGTCGCTGTGATCACTCCTTAAGTGGCTATCCACTTACCCAGTGTGCCAAGACCAGTCTCACCCTATGCCCCTGAGGGCTAAGGCTGCAAGGCGTCTCAGTTCCTGCCTTTAGGATGCTCAGTCACTCAATTACTCGCTCCAACCTGATGCTTTTTCTGCGACCCAAGGGTGGAGCTTGCTGGGGCAGTTCTCCCATGATGGCTCTGCGCGGCCCACAATCAAACACTGGTAGCTCCGTCTGGCTCGGTGGTCAGTCTGGAGCCCCAGACAATACACAAAGACCTCTGCACTCTTACCCCAGTTCTCCCAAGGAAATTCAACAGAGTGCCAAGTCCAAAAGAAACCCAAACAGCTCACAGGTAAGGCCTTTCCAGTTTGCAAGTCACTGCTGCTGCAGCCACAGCTGCCGGCAGGATTAGACAGAATGAACACATGCACACTTGCCAGATCTCCATTGCTTTTGTCTTCCTCAGGGGGTCCAGAAGTCTCACGCTGTCTCTGTGCTTCCCCAAGGGGATGTTTCTGGGCAGTTGGAGGATTAAAACATATGTAAAATTTAATAAAAAATAGCACAAAGCTCAGGAAGGAAGGAATGTAACTATATGTAAGATCCTTATATTATACATGGCTGTTTTAATGTCAGTTGAAAACTCTGGATTATAATAAAGATACTTAGTATAAACCTTATAGAAACCACTAAAATAAAAAAAGAAAAGAGTTGTAGCTAATAAGTAAAAACTATTAAATAAAATGGGATCATAAAAATTCAATTAATCATTAATTTAATTCAATTAGAGCAAAAAGGAAAATAGAAGAACACAAACAGATTTAAAAAACTGAAAATAAAATGGTAAGACAATAGATTCAAGCTTAACAATTTCATCACCCCAAATGTAAATGGTCTAAATACCCCAACTGAAAAATTGGTGAGATTAGATTTTAGAAAGTAATACCTGATTATAAACTGCCTAGAGTAGCACTTTTCAAATTCAAAGGCACAAATGAATTAAAAGAATGAAAAAAAAAATACCATGCTAAAGTATGTTGAATGAAACCTGGAGAGGCCATATTAACATGAAAATGTATTTCAGAGCAAAGACTATTTCCAGGAATGAAAAGATTATTTCATGATAAACAATGATTCACTCACTATAATGAAGTGGATTTATAACAGGGACACAGTGTAGTTGAATATACACAAATTAATAAACCTAATACATCGCACCAGCAAAATGAAAGACAAAAAATCATATGATCACCTCAAATGCAGGAAACCATTTGATAAAATGCAACATCCCTTTATGATAAAAATTCTCAACAAACTAGGTATAGAAAGCAAGTATCTCAACACAGTAAAAGCCATCTATGACAAAGCAGCAGCTAATATCATACTGAATAAGGAAAAACTGAAGCTTTTCCTCTGAGTGCTGGAAGAGACAAAGATATCCATTCTTGCCACTCTTATTCGCACAGTACTGGAAGTTCTAGCCAGAGAAATTAGGTAAGAGACAAGAAATAAGGTATATCCAAATTGGAAAGAAGGAACCCTGAATGTTCCTTAAAAACTCATAAAACTTATAAGTTAGTAAAGTTGCAAAAATACAAAATCAACATACAAAAATGGGAAGTGTTTCTATATGCCCGCAAAAAACTACCAAAGAAAGAAATCAAAAAAGCAATCTTATTTACAATAGCTATTAAAAAATAAAACACATAGTAATAAATTTAACCAAGGAGGTAGAATGTCCCTGCAAGGAAAACTATGAAGCAATTGAAGTGTTAAAAGGATAAAAAAAAAGGGCAAGGACATCCATGTTCATGGGTTGGAGGAATTAATATTGTGAAAATGACCATATTACCAAAAGTGATCTCCAGATTCAACATAATCCCTTTAAAAATACCAACGCAATTCCTTACATAAATAGAAAAAGCAATTCTGAAGTTTATATGAAAACAAAAATGACCCTCAACAGACAAAATAATCTTGCACAAAAGAATAAAGTTGGAAGTTTCACACACCCTGATTTCAAAATATACTACAAAGCTGTAGTGCTGAATAGAGCAGAGCATTGGGATGAAAAGAGACACAGACCAGTGCAATAGAACCATCCAGATTTCTGCCTACAGAACAGATAAACAAACTGGTATGCCCATACAATGGGATACTAGTCAGCATTAACATGGCATGAGCTGCTCAGACATTGCTATGGCATATATAAATCTCAAGGTAGTCATGCTGAATGAAAGAGGCTAGACAAAAGAATACACACCATGTGATTTCCTTTCAGTAATATCCTAGAATGTGACTATGGCCATGACGGATTGTCAGGGATGGTCACAAGAGTGGGCCAATAGGGGACATGATATGTGGGGGGGGGGATGATGAATATGTTCTTTATTTTGATAATGGTGATAATTTCAATTGGCATAATAAAACTTATCAAATCAAATACTTTGAATATGAACAGTTGTGTGTCAGTTACATTTCATAAGCCTGTTTTTTGAAAAAGTCTATTGACACATAATGTTAAATTTTTATCTAGTACAGTTTCCCTTACTTTCCCATCAGCAATGTGGGAGAACATTGTTTTTTCCTCACCTCTGAGTAGCATTTGCCAGTCTGAGACGTGAAGGTGGCACTTCCATTATTTTTCTTTGCATACTAGTAAAATATATTTCTTTCAAATGTTTAAAACAATGTTGCTACTCTTTTTAAATACAGGACGGAATTTGACTAAAACTCGTTAACCTTTATTATTAAATTTCTGGGGAGTGTAATTCCCAAAAGACCTTAGATTCTGAATTACTTGACAATTATTTATGTACATTAAAAAACAAGGGAAGACTAATGAGATTGACAATGTATATATGCAACAAGTTAAGCAGATTTTATTTTTGAATGAATAAAAACACATTTGTATGTTAAAAGAACCTTGCCTAATATAGAAGGAACAAGAGCACAAATGATCCTTGCTTTCTTTATTTTCCTCTAGTCTGGTAGATCTTCTGGACCTCACTCACAAATTCTTTCATATTTGTACAGCAGAAATAGAATACTATATCCATATGCACAGAGATCTCCCTTCATCTCCTCTTTGTTGTTTTTAATGGTGCTAAAATATTCTTTTAAATCACCAAAGAAAGAACAATGACGTTTGTAGCATGAAGACAGCTGGAAAATATTGTCCTCATGAGTTTTATAACTCATTCGTGGCAGGAAGCATCATAGTCTCCTAAACTCTCCTGAAAAACCTCAAATGTGGTTTTCAGAGAAGCTGTTAAGGCTCTAGAAACAAAGAAATTATTTAATGTATGAAATCTCTTTGCAGATCTTGGGGTTTAGGGTTCGTAACACAACAGGAATGGCCCTTGAGTTCAAGAGGTTTACAGTGTCCCATGGAAAGACTTCAGGGTAAGTTAGGGAACATCCTTATGGTTAAGTATCAGACTAGGGGACTAAGTTAGGGAAAGTGACGTAAAGAGGGAAGGGTTATCCATACTCTAGCTACCTTTCTCTCTCATTTGGCTTTCTTTCAGAAGAATTTTTTGTATTAGAACATTCCAGATACACACAAATGTAGAGAGGATATTTTGCTAACTTATCTATCTATAACTTAGCTTAAACAATGGGCAATTATGTTTTGTTACATAGAACTTCTCAAGCTTTAGTGAATATGTGGATCAACTTGAATGTTAAAATGCAGGTTTATAAAATAGTTTTGGCATGGGTATGAGGTTTTGTATTTCTAATAAGCTCCTACATGATGTGGATCTTGTTAGCTCGTAGCTTACTCGTGGAGTAGCAGGATTCTATTCCCCTATCTGCTTCTACCCTTGTGTACTCATTATTTTGAAGCAACTCCAGATATCATGTCATTTCATCCATAAATATTTCAGCATGTGTCCCTAAAATATGTATTTATTAAAAAAGACATAGCCACAATGCTATTATTCTACTTTAAAATACTCCTTGGATAAATATATTCCTAGACATTTTATTTTCTTGTTGCTTTTATGAAAGGTATCGAGTCTTTGATTTGATTCTCAATTTGACTGTTGTTATATGGAAGGCTACTGATTTGTGTTTATCAATTTTGCATCCTGAGACTCTACTAAATTTATTTATTAATTCCATGAGTTTCTTGGCTGAATCTTTGGGGGTTTTATAGATGTGTTGTATTGATTGTATCCTCAGGAAAGAGTGAAGGTTTGACCTCTTCTGACCCCATTTGGATACCTTTGATTTACTTCTCTTGTCTGATTTCCCAGGCTAGGACTTCCAGCCCTATTTTAAACAGAAGTGGTAACAGTGGGCAACCTTGTCTAGTTCCAGGTCTAAAAGGGAATGATTTCAATTATGTTGATGTTAGCTATAGGTTTGTTGTATATGGCTTTTATAATTTTAGAAATATGAGTTACTGAGGAAGGAAATGGCAGAGGATATAAACAAATGGACTAACTATATCATGCTCATGGACCGGCAGAATCAACATTGTTAAAATGTCTATTTAACCCAAAGTGATTTACAGAGTCAATGCAATCCCCACTAAAATCCAACTTTTTTTTTTTTGCATATCTAGAAAAAGTATGAAATTTGAAAGGAGCCCAAATAGCCAAAGCAATCTTAAACAACAAGGACAAATTAGGAGGCTTCACTTTACTAAGCTTTGTGCTATACTGCAGGGCTACTACAGTAACCAAACAGCATGGAACTGGCACAAGGACGAGACACAGACCAATAAATCAGAACAGAAAGTGCAGATGTAAAACCATCCTCATATTGCCACCTGATGTTTGACAAAGCAGACAATTATATACACTAGGGAAAAGAATCCCTATTTAATAAATGGTGCTGGGAAAACTAGATCGCCACATATAGAAGATTGAAATAGCATCCACACCTCTCACTACTCAAAAAAATAAATTCACAATGGATAACAAACTTAATCCTAAGTCATGAAAATGTAAGAATCCTAGAAGGAAATATTGGAAAAACTCTTATAGACATCAGCCTAGGAAAAGTATTTATGACAAAGACCCCCAAGAGCAATCACAGCAACAACCAAAATTACAAAATGGAATCTGATTAAATTAAAAAGCTCTACACAGCCAAGGAAACAATTAATAGAGCAAATAGACAGCATACATGATGGGAGAAATGTTTGCATAGTATACATCTAATAAAAGACTAACCAGAATCCATAAAGAACTCAAGCAAATAAGCAAGAAAAAATAAAACACCTCATAAAAAAGTGGATTAAAGAAATGAATGGAAGCTAGTCAAAAGAAGATAAACTGATGGCCAATAAACATAGAAAAATGCTGGATATCTCTAATCATCAGGGAAATGCAAATCAAAAACCACAACGAGGTATCATCTAACTTAGTGAGAATGGCTTTTATCAAAAAATCCCCAAATAACAGATGCTGGTGTGGATACAGAGAGAATGGAAACTTACATATTGGTAGGAATGCAAATTAGTATAACCTCTTCAGAAAATCATGTGGAGATACCTCAAAGAATTAAATGGAAAGTAGATGTACCATTTGATCCAGCAATCCCACTATTGGGTATTTACCCAAAGGAAAGGAAAAAAAAAAAAAAAAACATGCACTCTAATGATTATAGCAGCACAATTCATAATTGCAAAGATGTGGAATCAACTTAAGTGCCCATCAATACAAAAGAAACAAATTGTGGTATATGTATACCCTTAAACAATGGTGAACTAATACTTTTTGTAACAATCTGTGTGGAACCGGAGACCATTCCTCTAAGTATCACAAGAATGGAAAAACAAACACCACATGTATTCGCCATTGAGTTGGAAATAATCCATCAACACCCCTATGCACATATGGTAGTAAAACCCAAAGAAAGCAAGCCAGTGGGAAGGTTTAGGAGGGGAACGGTAAATTTATACTATAGGTACAAGCACACTATCGGGTGATGGGCACACTTATAATTTTGACTCCGACCAAGCAAAAGCAATTCATATAACCAAAACATTTTTACCCCTATAATATTCTGAAATTAAAAAAAATTAAACTGGACCAAAAAATTAATTAGTAACATTAAATGCCCAGCCATTGTGCAAATGTTCCTGAATATCTTGTAATTGTTTAATCCTGCCTTCCCCACAGTCACTTTGAATTAGGATTGATATAAGATCGATACATTGTAATTGGTTCATGTTTCTTATTGGTTGTTGCAATTGGTTCATGTTACAATTGATTATTTCAATCCGTTGATGTTTCTTTTAAATTCTCTTGATCTTATTTTTGATCTCAATCTTTCCCCTTCTTTTTTATATTTGTTTGCAATTTAACTTTTTGAAGATATTGGATAATTTGTTTTGTAGTGTCTCCAATAACCTACATTTTCCTAATTATGTAGCTCATATTAACATGATCTTCAGTTCTTTATTTTGCCTATTTTGACAAAAGAAAAATACATTTGATCTCTGATGCTGGTTCCTGGCACAGCGCTCCTAAAACCCTTGTAATTTCCTGAGGATAGTGGTACTAAGAGCATGCTTTGTTCTAATATTTGATCTTTGACCCTAGTTCCTGAAATAGTGTTCCTAAATCCTGTAGAATTTCTTGGGTGATAGGATTGTCTTTTTTCTAATGAGATTACTGTTGGTGAGCTCCTGGATAGTTTTGAGATGGGAGTAATTGCCAGAAAGACCAAAGAATTGTTAGAAGCTTGGAACTTTTAGCACCAACTCCCTTTACATCATTTTTTTCCAGAAAGAATTAAAACATTTATTGGGGGTAAATATATTATATATATACAACAGATACAATTAGGTGTCACATGTAGCATAGTTTGCAAAATCTATACATTAAAATTGATACAGCAGCTTTAATATAATGAACATGAAATAGTCTAAAATTTACAATACAGGAAAACATATGATTATTTCCCTTTTTCTCCTAAAGTTGAAAAGCTTGGAATGTATGTCAACAATAAGATAAAGACATTTTTGTCTTTCATTTTAAAGAACTGTTCAAGGACTACATTCAAACACATGGTTAGGGCGCTTCTCAATTTTGACATGAATACTGAATTACTGCAGCCAACAAAACAAGGTTAGAAAAATGCCAACATATGGAGTTGATAAGAACAAGGAAGATAATATGACCAAAAAAAAAAACCCTTCCAACAAAGTTTCATTTTAAACAATTTCTTTGAGGGCAAAGGTCAGTTTGCTCCACTTGAGTGTAATGCCATGCCAGGGATGAGTCTCATATACAGAGAAGAGTCAGAACATCGGAGGCCGCTCACTCACTATCTATGTACAGCAAACGGGCAAAGGGATCAGGCTAATGTGACGCTTTTTTTTTGTTATTGTTGGGGATTCATTGAGGGTACAAGAAACCAGGTTACACTGATTGCATTTGTTACATAAAGTCTCTCTTACAATTGTGACTTGCATCCAAAAGGTGTGTGTACATTAAAAATAGTGACACACACAAAGGGCTAGAGATTAAGTTAATAGTCAATCTTGCCTATGTGCCTCCACAAAAACCCTAAAAGATGAAGTTAAGACAGCTTCCAGTTGGTGGACATATCCATGTGTCCGGAAGGCAGCGCACCCCAACTCCAGCGCCTGTGTTCAGGACGCTTCTAGAACCTCCCCTTATATCTCTTCATCTAGCTGTTCATCTGCATTCATCGTCACATTCTTCATAACAGACGTTCTCTATAACACAACATAAGTAAGTGTTCCCCTGAGTTCTGTGAGCAATTATAGCAAATTATTATGCAACAGAGGTTGTCAGAACCCCCGACTTGTAGTCAAGCCAGACCAAGATGTGGGCAATGTGGGAATCTACAATTTGCAACTAGTGTCTGAAGTGGGGAGCAGTCCTGTGGTGTTTACACTAACTCCAGACAGTCAGTGTCATGATTTAATTGTAGGACACCCAGTTGATGTCTGGAGAGTTGGAGAGTTGGCTGATGTGGGAAAATCCCCACACAAAACTGTAGACGTTTGTTTTGGAGGGAGGTAGGCATTTAGGGGTAGGGTTAGCAAGATTCTCATGGAGCGCGTTTTGTAGGGAAGCAGATATCTAATTCTTTCCCATTTTGCTATGTTATAAGCTGTTGTACATTGCCTCAATTTATTAAACAATTAAGGAGCATAAACAGTGATATTCTATTATTTCCTTATTATCTATTAGCTGGCCTACATTAAAAGAATTTAAAGCTAAGTTTCCCTATCAATTCTTTAGTTACCCTCTGTATCTCGTATAAGAAAGAAAGACAAATGCTTGACCCTTTCCCCCTCTTTACTATTTTCAACTTAGAAATTTTACTTTGTATCCTTTGAAGGTAACTAATATACTCTTTTCAGTTTAAAGGAGTTATAAACACATGGATTTAATTATAATATGATAGAACCTCCAGAGCTGACCACCTCCTTAGGTTGACCTAATTGTCAGAGACCAGACAAGCATCAGTAGCAGGCCTAGTTCCTTATGCTGACCACCTCTGTAAGTTGAGCAGTTTGTTACAGTCCCTGGAATGGTCAACTTATAGAGGTTCTGCTGTATATTTAATGTTTCACTCCATTGTGGTTATTTTTGCTGATGCACAAAATGTTTATAGTAGCTTCCTCAAGTTGGTGCCTATGAAGTTTTTCCCTGGCACACAGACCCTTAAAAAAGAAAAAAAAAATATTTCAACAGCAGTGGTAGAATATTCTGCATTTTTAGCAATGAGCTCTTTTGAGCCTGTGGTCCTGACTCTAGCCTACAACTGCTCCTGAGACTCTTCAACATCACCATTTATGGTTGTGAGTGCTTTCTCATGTGACAAGATAGTCCAGGCTTGTTTTGTACATTTTCTGCCCCAGGTTTGGAATCAGCCTTTTCTCCGAGCATAGAGGGAAAGCAGGCTCTATGTTATTATTGGGTAAGTTCTTATTTCTAGACCTATTCAGTGTATACCGCTGGGGAATTAGTTTCTTTTCAAAGATAACCTACGTATGAGTTTATACTGACTGTTGCCATTTAAACCAGGACTACAGTGTTTTTAGTTAACTTTATCTTTCATCTGTTTCTCTTTTCTCCCACACAGAAAATCCCAGTTCCCAAAGAATCAACATGATTACGCATTTGATTTGTTCCACTATTCATGCGCAACAGTTTTAGAGTAACAATACCAACACTGTCTTCAACAATGTGGTTACCAAAAATACTTAAACATTTTTTTGTGTGTGTGCTGAAATTTTTTTTATCTTAGGGTATATATCACTAGAAATATACAATCAATTTAGTGCGCTGTAAAGTTGCTTAAAATAATCTCTTTCCGGCAGTTATGCTACAATCTTGATAGTTACTTAAGTTTGAGGTTTTTTTTTTAATTGTGCTTTTTAGATATGCTTTTGTTTAAATTTAACTTTGTGTTATAATTATGTAAAAATTCCATAGTCAAATATATGAGGCAACATCTATGCAAAAAAGCCTACGCCTATCCCTATTATTTCCAATCTACTTTTCCCTTCCCCACAGATAATATCTGTAGTAAAGAATTTTTTATTTCCTTCCATTTAAAAAACATGAAAAAAACTTATCCCTTTCTTGTATGAGCTATAATATACACACATTTTATCCATTTTAATTTTTTACTTTACATACTATGGAGACCAATGTATTACACTATACAGAGACACTTCTCATGCCCTGTCTACATGTTGTGAAAGATAGCTATAGTCTATATGCTTTTGCTGGTAGACTTTGAGGACAGATCCTCAAAGTGAAGTGGCCTTGCCAGGCAAAAGAATAAATGCATGCCTGATTTTACTAAACTTTTTTTTTCTTGAATTTTGACCACCTTTAAAAGAAGAAGGTAGAAAATGGTAGAAATGTTGAAGCTCAAGATTACCGTTCACTGGTGACTATTTCTGAGTTTTGGAATGTATTGAAAATATTTTCTTCACTACAAAGAGTAGGGAATAGATATTTAACAAAATAATCACGATTACAGAATATATTACTGACAGAGCCAGGATCAGACTCCATGTTGCATTCCCCGGATCCAGTCATCTTTCATCTGTATCTGAGATTTTCAGTCTGGTATGCCTGGGGGCACATGTTTTATAGGAAGAATGTAGTGTTTCTTGGAATCAGTAATTCGATTCCATGGTAAGTTAACTTGGTTCTGTGGGAAGTAATGTAAGACATTTTTTGTATTTAAGCAGATATTTTGGAGTAGAATAAAAAATAAATCCCATGACATTTTAAATAATAACATATAGGGCATTGAAAACCTGTCCTAGCATAACAAGTCCCACGTGACACTCCTGCATCCTGGGGACCAGTGCATGCTCCTTCACCTGAGAGTGCTCGGTGGAAACGTGGGACCAGCATTGCTCACACTGAGCAGCGTTTCCTTGGAGGAGTGGGATCATGACTGCCAGTTTGGTAGTTAGCCTGTTCACATCCTCCCTGAAGTAGGCCACATATGTGAATGAGGAGGAGAAAGAAAATGAGGAAGCTGCTGAGATATTCTGTCACTAGCGATAACTTGATCTCACTTTGATCCACATTTAAGTCCACAGTAAAAGGAAAAGCACATTAGTCTCCTTACCCAAGACACTCAAAGACCAACTGCAGGGAAGTTCTGTGCTTTCAGAGGCTGAAAAGTCTTAGTGCCTTCTCTGCTGCCTACCCTGAAAAGGTTATCACAAAGCACGGACAAGAAGCTGGGCTAGATAAGAGTTGCCAAATAAAAGCAACTTTCCTTTGCATTGAAGAGGAATATGTAATTAAGGAATATGTAATTCCTTAATAGCTGTCACATGGACATCTGAAGATAGAAAATTGCATTCTAAACAAGGGCTAATGATGAAGAAAAATTACTTATGGGCTAGTGTGTAGTTCATTTTGAATGCTTTTTAATTCCTTTGAAGTCCCATCAGTTCATTTCTTCAGGGGAATCACAAGATTATGTGAAAACAAAGTATGGAAAAAGTTGCCATTGCAAATGCCTTAAATCAATCCACACACAGTGTACGTGGTCCTGCACGTACCCTCCCTAGCAATGATATCTTTGCAAATCCAAAGCGTGAACAAAAAGAAGAAATAAAAAGAAAAGCTATGTGCAAATGGCTGAGCAGTCAACCAATTTTGTTCTGAAGGGTAGCTATTCAATCCCTAAGAGTTAATTTGAGAAAAAGAAAATTTTTAAGTTTTCTTGCATGTGGGTGTTTATACCTTTCTGATTCAACATTGTCAACCTAAAATACCCAGGCTCATACCTGGGTGGTACAAAGAGGTAGGCAGGGACTGGTTATCACAGGCCAAGTCAGTTCTGCTCGGTGGGTGACTTGTGCTTTGGTTATTACACTTAGTAAACGTGGCTGTAAGAATCAAATAAAATGCTGAAATTGAAGCTTATTGTATAAGCTAGGTACCTCCAGTTACGGTCACAGGAAATGGTGTTTATATTTAATAGCATCATTTTTCTTCTGATAAAGTATTTTTGCATATCTTGGTCATCATCTTCAGTTACTATGGCCCAAAACTATACACAGAAAAGGAAAAATGTGACTAAGTCAAATTTATTGAGCAAACTCTGCCAATGAGCCCTCGGAGCTTGTGTAGCTAATTAAGATCAAAAGTGCTGAGGACTGTCCAGAATGGACGATTTTGGAGACAAGCCTGTCCAATGTGTGCAGCTTCCTGTTAAAAGTCTGCACACTTGTGCTCCCGGAAGCAAGGGCAGTTTCTGAGTTGGAAAGTTGCTTAAGTCCTCAACAACTGTGAAGCAGAACTGGTGGCTTGTAAGCAGTGGAAAAATAAGAGTGGCTGGGAAAAGCTTAAGAATGTTTTTAATGTTTTTGGAACTTTTGCCACAATATGCTTTGAGTTATTTGATCACCAAAATGTGTCTTTTTTTTTTTCCATTGAAGGATTTGCATAAAGTATCTGTTTGGCTGGACTGACTACTTGGAAAGTCTGTAGTATGAAAAGAAAACAAAACAGTGGACTGCATCCACACGGGGCAAGGGACTGACAAGGCCATGTGTCACACCCTCAGGTTTAACACGGGTTCAAAAGCCTTTGATGAGTCATGGAATGGAGGGATGCATTTGGGGGAACTTTGCAGAAGTGTGAGAATGGAGGACAATAACCCCGCAACACTACACTCCCGTCACACCACGTAAGCCAGTAGCAGCGGTGGCAGGTGCGTCCTGCTCTTCACAAGGAACTGAGCGACTGCTGAGGACACCACCTCTTGGGGGCTGTCGGCCTTCACCACCACTTCTCCTTCAAAGTACGCAGCCTATCAAAGTCTTTCTCCTGCCCAACACACGGAGCGCATCCTGAGAGGAATTCTAGTAGGTTTATTTTGTTTCCTTGCATTTCCCATAATGGCACCCCTTATAACTAGTCCCTGGAAAACCATCCGACCAGCTCCTATCTTGGGTGTAAAGTAGGACCAGTGCAGTTTTCAGCCCCAGTTCTCTGCCAGTTATAAGTCATGGGTGATTGGATAATTGACTTAATTTTTATAATCTCAGTTTTCTTATCTGTAAAATGAGAATAATTATTTTTTAAACCATGAGGGGAGTTGAAATGTAAAAACAAAGTTCAAAGGCGCCTCATTTATCTCTGAGACCCAATGTCTCTGTTACTTTAAAATCAACTTATTATTAGAATGAATAAATGCAATTATTTGTATATAATAGGTTTTTTTTCCTACAGAAATGGTAGCTTTATATGGTTTAACCTAATGTTCATTGTGTCCAAAAAATAAACAGAGACAAAGGGTTCAAATGATGATTTAAAATTTGGTTGTATGTCAACCCTGTGCAAAATGCTGTATCTCTCAGCAACTTGAAAATAGGGTCTTCTAACATAGAAAACTCAAAGTCATTAAAAGTGTACAATTTTTCGCAGGAGAATTCTTAGAATAGTGACAAAATGAACAAAGGAAAAGGAAAGAAAAATATTGCTCTTTCCTTTTTCCCTTTTTTTTTAAATCTCATCCTTTGCCTGTATGTGTCCCCTTGACTTTCCTCAGCAGGAATGATTAGGTCAGCACCAATGTTGTAAAATACATTTTACTGGTCACAGCAGCTCAGTGTTCAACGCTCTTTGCACTGAATGAAAAGGGAAGAGAGTGTGTTGTGTCTCCCATGCTAGCAGCAGAACGCAGGAACTTTGAAATACACATCAAGCATCTCATTGAGAGACTTTGGACAAGAATCACAAAGCAATTGTACTTGTGGCAAAAGCCAACATGAAAATCAGTTGTTTCTCCTTTCTTTGCCAATTCCAATGGCAGGCTCCTGCCTGCAGATCTCAGAATTTTAAAATGTCTTTCCAGCAGGAATTTCTTTTATGTTTGTATCCTTATTGCTAAATCTGGATCTCTTCTCACAATGTCCTTCTTGCATGGTGTCCAGGAGCCTTTTGTTTTGGGGAAGAAGACTGAGTTTCCTCTTAATGGAAACCAAGCCCCTAGTTTGCACTTATCTAAATGTTCTTCCTGCCTTCATATTATGGAGCAGGCCTTGCCAAAATGCTTTAAAGGTCATGAAATCAAACTGTTTATGAGCCTTCACATTCTTGATCGAATACTTCAGAATTCCATGCTTAAATCTTTCAATGTGGAAGCTATTAGGAGACTCTGGCCCCATTGCAAACAAAAGAGAGAAACAAAACCCCAAGTGTTACAAAGTCCCTAGGTAGTTGTGAATGCCCTTATCTTCCAGATGTCTTTCTCCTCCATTCACTTTATTGTGTCCTAAAATGGGGACACCTGTGATGCTTTTTGCAAACAGAAGACTGCTGTCCAGTGAAGAATGAAGCCAGTCAATGTAGGTGTGCGTCTGTTCTTCTTCCTCAGTAGGCACTCAAGAAACAAAGACAAATAAGACACAAGCTCGACCTGCAAGGATGTTCTCGTCCAATTAAGGAGTAAAGGAGAAAAACCAGGGATTAGAATGTGGGCGTGTGTAGGTTGCCATAGGAAAACTAAGAGAGGTGACTTGAAAGTTTGCAAATGAAGACACTTTGCCTATCTCCTGAAAAAAAAAAAAGGCAGGAAAATAATTATCAAAGATATAAAATAACATGTTTCTTGCCCAGGAAAAGTCATGTGTAAAAGCAGGAGAGGTAGCGTGATGCACTGGTTCTCAACCTTATCGGTGCCAAAAAATTTTTGAATGATTTTAGTGCTTGAGTTTCACTCCTAGGCATGCTGATTTAATTGGTGTGGGGTTCTTTCTGGTCTTTGGGATTTATGAAAGCTCCCTTGGTTATTTGCATGTGCTACTCAGCCTGAGAACCACTCTTAGAACTTAACCCTTCTTTGGAATGGAGAGCTTGTGGGGCATAAGTAAAATTAAGGCCTGCAAAGTAGGTTCACTATTTCCTTCCTGGAGTTAATACTGAAGGTAATGGAGTCATCCTTAATGCTTCTGTACAGGTGAATGGCGAGTGCACTTGTGCTTTAGAAGTAGGACTTTGATAGGTGGCAAAGGAATGGGTTGTGAATATAGCATTGTAGGTGCGAGTGTGTCTATGTGGGTGGGGTAGGAACGGGGATGATACCAGAGAAGGGGAAATGAAAAGAGTTCTTCAAGGGAGTCTATAGCTTGGAGTCAGAAAGAAAATGATGACAGCCGGAACCCAGGTTGTGGCAGGGCTCTGTCACTATTGTACCCTGATAGAGCAGTGACAGGAGACAAGCATGGGTAACTCCATCCCTACACCGCTGTTTTCTGTGCCACAAGATGAAGGAAAGGTTTTGTCTGAATTACCTGGATAATTGTCCCCTGAGTAATTCCTTTATTTTTGCCTGCAGAGAATAGTCTCAGGGAACTGTGGCTGAGCTCAAAGCTAATCAGCGTAGTAAGCTTCTTTTAATAAAGAAAATGAGGTAATTCAATGGGCTTTTCTTTCCTTCCTTCCTTTTTGCAAACCAAGGCACATTTCTTTGCTTTTACTACCCTTGCTCCCTTGAAAGCTGTAGCAATTTTAAAAAGTTTGTTCACTTGAGTTCTCTGGAATCCTCTTACTTTCTTACTGAGCTACCAAACTGTGGGGCAGCATTACCACTCCCCGGGGAACCAAACCCACAGATTGCCTTGACCTGGAGGCATGTTTCTCTGGTCCATCCCACAGAAGAACAGATTTCTGGTATAGTCCTTAAACAGCTGCACGGCTTGCAAGTTCCCTATCAGAATAACTGTGGCCAGCAGAGATGTAGCAATGGTTTCTGGCTCATTGGCAGGGAGAGCTCTGGCTTACATAATAGTTACCTCTGGCAGTTTGTCCCAACACCCTTTTGGCTGCAGTGCTGTGGTATTTTTAATGGTAAGGGCTTGGCCAGCTTTCAGCCAATAAGCTTTTTTATTTTGCTGGCTGCAAATTAGAATTACTGTTTCTTTCACCTTATTTCCAGCCAGACCTGGTTCTGTAAATATGTCACCAGGGGTTTGAATGGAGCTGTGTTCTGCCTCAGTGCCTTAAATCCATTATTTCAGTTCAAAAGTCATTTTACCTTTACATAAAGAGGCCCCACGATGCATTTGACCTTAATCCCAGGTGCCAGTTGGACCTGTAGAGAGGGAGTTAGAGGTCCCAGATGTTAATGACCCTTTACAATTTGGAAAGAGGATTTGAGGATTGTCAGCTGGGAGGAAAGCAGCCTCACTGGCTCTGTGGTGGAGTCTTCAGGACATTGCCTTACACACCCCACACCTCTCACCTCCTGCTTGGAGGAAGCTGATGTCACAGAGGTTCAGTGTTTCCCGAAGAGGTATAAAGGGGGAAGGAGGTTCAGTTTTCCAAAGCCACAGGGTCTCCTCTTTGCCTTTGTCACCTCTGCCTGGCTCTGTTCTAGAAAAATTAGGATTGAGTGTACATGAAGGACAGAGCTTCCTTATTTTCCTTTGCCAGACCTAGGAGTTTTCTTTAAAGTGGGACAAATTAAACACATTATGCAAGAAATATGTCTTAGAAAAACATAAATACTGTTCTCCCCGGGGAGGAAATAGCTATTTCCTTTGTCTCAGTTTCTCTGAGAACTCGAGGCCAAGCTAATGGGAAGAACACCTGAGTAGTATCAGAAGCCAGCCTGACAGGTGGACGCTGAGCCCTCCCCTCAGCCCTCTGCCCAGGGAATCACTTCTAAATTTTTCTCTAGCAATAAAAGTCTTTCTCAATAATTTCTCTGGCTTGACTATGTCTCCAGACCTCAAGCGCTTGAAACTTAATTCCCCAGTTCATAGGTTGATTGAAGGTGAGGCCTTTCTTCCGGTGGCAATTAAGAATAGATAAGGGGCACCAGGGTGAGGCCCCTCTCGGAGGCTGGTGGCTTTATAAGAAGAGGAAGAGATGGGCCTTTGCCCTCCACAAGCTGTGAGGCCCTCACCAGATGGAGCCCTTGCCTTTGGACTTCCAAGTCTCCAAAACTGTAAGAAATACATTTCTTTTCTGTTTTGCCCAGTCTTTGATAGTCTGTGTGACAACTGTAAACAAATTCAGATAGTAACTTTATTGCCTAGGGGGATGTTTAGGGCAATAACAATAACAAACATCGAACAAATATTTACTCTGTTAAAGGTAATTCGGACGTAAGAATAGAATAGCCTTCATACATACAATTTGATTTATTTTGAATACATATGTCTAGAAGTATTTCCTATCTTAAATAATAAAGCACAGTAGTAGATCTGCCTATCTCCAGAATGCCTCTGTTTTGAATGTATGCATTCTTAATCTTCTGATATTATCGCTTTATTAAAAAAAAATCAGATAATGATGACCAAGGTAAAACCTGCTCATCTCCATTTTAACAGAGAGGATCTATTGTAGTCCTGTGTCATCAGAGACGAGTTTGAGGATTGGGAAAAGAGCATAAAGAAAGAGCTCTGGACGGAGCAGCAGGAAAGCTGACAGATTCCTTCAGTCTTCTCTGTCTGTACCCTTTCCCCAAACCAGAATAAAGGACTAGTGAGCAGGACCACTCGAATGACTCAGCAAAGTCAATTGATCCGATTCCCGCTGTGGGAGTCAGCACTCTATAAAGTGAGAATTTATAAAAGAAATTGAGCTGGCATCAACCTAAATGTGTATTTTTTCTTGCTCACATGTGTAGGCAAAGTAAGCTGAAATTATGAAACTAAATAATTTGTGAGCAGGCTTAATGCTTTATCTGGAACCAGTGACTATTTTTATTACCCAAACTTTAACCCCTTAAAATGCATCTCCAGAGGTAGAATGGTTCAAAAAATCTCAAAGGAAAATCAAATGGACTATGAAACCATGAAACAAAGAGAAATATTATATTGAATTTTTATTCCCAACCAACGAAGAGTTCACTTTGCTTCATACATAAACATTTTATCAGTCAATCTGCACAAAATATGTTGCTTGGTGAATTACTACGAAATGAAGATAATCTGTGTGTATTAAGTAGATAAAGAAATGAAATATTTTCAGGACCTTGGAAGATTTCCTGAAGCTTTTTCTCAATTATTAACTCCCTCTTTAGACATAACTTTTCTCTAAACTTCTAGCCCCATAGGTTAGTTTTGCCTACTTTTAAATTTTGAATAATTGAATAATTATAATAATACATTGTGTGTGAATTATTTCCTTCAATCTTTGTGAGATCATTTATGTTGTATATACTATTTTTTTTTCATTTTCATTGCTATACAATATTTATTGTTGGCATATACTGCCATTTATTTATCTATTGTATTTTGATGGACTTTTCAGTTATTTCCACTTTAGGGATATTATGAACAGTTCTCTGAATATTATAATGTGTGATATGTAAGGGCCAGATTGCTGGGCCAGAGAATATGCATATTTTAGTTTTATCTGTCAAGCAATTTTCCAAAGTTATACTCATTTAATACTCCCACCTGAAATATGTAAGAATTCTATTTACTCTATATTCTTGCCACATTAGACCATATAGATATTATTTATATCCTTCCTCACATTAATCTATTTAGTTACCGACATCCTAAAAAAGTGCTTATGACATTAACATTTTAATTGACATTTCCTTGATGAATAATGAAATTGGCCACCTTTCATATGTTTATTGCCAGTTTGGGTATCCCTTTTGTGAAGTTTCTATTTAAGTTCCTTGTTCCTCTTTCTGTAAATGTTTCTACCTTAAAAAAATGACTTGTGGAGTTCTTGAATATATTCTGGACACAAGGCCAGAACCAATGTGACTTGGTGTGTGTGTGTGTGTGTGTGTGAGAGAGAGAGAGAGAGATAAAGGCTGAAGTATAGATTTGTTTTCTTTAACAGATACAAGACTAGAAAGATTTTTATATTTTCTGGTGTCAATTTGGTATAAATTGTGTTTTTCTAGAAACTTATCTATTTTATCTCTGTTTTAAAATTTATTGTCATAAAATTATTTATGATAAAGTCCCACTATCTTCTAATGAATGCCTATAATGTTCATAATGCTTCTTAAAATTCTTGATAGTGGTAATTTATGGCTTTTACATTGATCGACATTTGCCAAAGTTTTATCAATTTATTAATGTCTTTGAACAAACAAATTTTAGATTTAGAGAACTTCTCTATTACATTTTTGTATGTCATTAAGTAATTTCTTCTTTTATTTTGCTTATTTTCTTCAGCTAATTTCTTTGAATGATTTTGCTTTTTAAAAAACTTTATGGGTTCCCACTAATTGCCCTCCCTCTACCCATCCTCCCCCCGAGGGGAGGGGTGGGGGGAGTTGTTAATTCTTAGTGTTAACTTCACTATGTGTTACCCAAACCTCAGTGATAACTAACGAGTTGAGAAGTCAGGTTTGTCTGTTTATTCTCTTACTGAAACAGCAAATTAAAGCAAAAAAAAAAAAAAAAAAAAGATGAGATTTATGGACTATATTGGGAACTGAATTTTTAGAAACAAATCTTCAATAGATTTTCCTTAAATCATTAAACTAATAAGTGGATTTTTCCTTTCCCCCTCTCTCTTTTCTCTCTCCTTCCCAAGCTCATTCTTAAACATCCTAAAATACTACTTAGAAAGTTCAAGTAGAATATCCCTAAATGAGTAAAAACCTTTGAAAGCTTCAAATAGAGAAACAAACCTTTGGACTGAAAACAAGACAGTTAAATATTTTTCTCTTACATACATGATTCCATGAAAGGTTTTCTTTGCAAAAAGCAGCAGGATTCGCAAGGTGCCACAAAAAAAAACAAACAAAAAACAATGTTGCACCCTAAAGGCCAGAAATTTTTCCATGGATAGAATATGGCAATCTAATGAATTTGCACCCAGGTAGTCAGCAGGGCAATTTGGCCTTGAATTGTGGACTTTTTGCAGAAAACACACACACATACACACACACACACACACACACACGCGCTCTTCAAGAAATCATTAACATATGGAACCACTAAATCAGTATTCACTTATATTTATTTATTTTTAACTTGGTGAAACTTCTCCAATTATCATTGTTATAAATGCCTAAATTTCATTCTTTTGTTTGAATTAATATTTATTATTACATATTTATGACCTGTTTCCTTCCATTTGTCTTTTTTTTTCCATCTACATCATGATTTTTTCCCCACATTGTAAGCCACTTTCTCACCTTGCTTCTTTATTCTAGCTAAAACATTATTTCTTTTGGACTGCTATAATTTCCCTGCTTTCCTCTTTCAATGCCTTACCATATACGTTCTACATTTTCTGCATTGTCATTTTCTACATTTTAGGTGTGTGCTTAGAAGATTTTAATTGGTGAGACACCTCAGATCTCGTAAACTGCCAAGTTTTACTTTCTAATTTAAATTATGCATGGTAGTGATTATAGAACATAATTGTTTTATGATTGGCCTAAACCACATTTACTTTTTTTTTTTTGAGACAGAGCCTCAAGCTGTGACCCTGGATAGAGTGCTGTAGCTCACAGCAACCTCCAACTCCTAGGCTCAAGCGAGTCTCCTGTCTCTGCCTCCCAAGTAGCTGGGACTAGAGGCGCCCGCCACAACGCCCGGCCATTTTTGGTTGCAGCCGTCATTGTTGTTTGGCGGGCCCCGGAGGGATTCGAACCCGCCAGCTCAGGTGTATGTGGCTGGCGCCTTAGCCCGCTGAGCCACAGGCACCAAGCCAACCACATTTACTTTTAATGAAAACATTTCAGAAGTTGTTGGAGAAAAAATTTTAATGGAAAAATGTTTTTCGAACTATATATTTTCACAGAACTAGAAATTGTGTTACTCTATTTTCCATATCATTCAGGACTCCAGTTATAAACACAATTACAGAATGTATTGCCTTATTTCCTCTCTTAGATTCATTTACAAATAAGTCACCCCTTTATGTTAGTTTTGTTTCATATTAATCACCAATCAAGAGGTAAAAAAGATGTATATAAAACATTATCATGTCATATAACTAGTATGTTTCCTGTAGGCTATCATTTTAGCATTTTTCAAACTTAAGAGAATAATACGAGAGGATGTCTTACAATCCATATGGAGTCATTTGAGGTAATGGCTTTGAGGATGTGATTATTACATAATAGAATGCAATGATTTCCAGTTGTGGTTCATTTCTAAAAACTCTTAAATAGCAGTGCAAACACTATGTGTTAAAATTTTTACACACAGTGTTTGCACTGCTCTTTAAAATATTAATTTTAAAAATAAATGATAAAAATCACCACTTAAAAATGAAACTGGAATATAGTCGAATGAGAAGCAACTTTTCCCTAGATAAAGTCCAATTCAACAATAACACACAAACCAATATTTTTGTGTGTATGAGAACTTCATAAATAGTTAGGAGGCTTTTATATATTTGATGAGAGTGAAACCAGCTGCATTGAAGCTCATAGGAAAATTGCTGACACCATCACCCCCCTGGAACAGCATGACGTCATTTAAGGAATTCTGGAATCTTCACTTTTTCCGGGGAGCAAAGAGAAGATAGGACCATGCATTCAATGTTCCAACTTTTGTCTGGATGTGGCCTGTCTGAGAGGCTGGTGTTTGCGTTGCCTTAATCTAATTGCTATGGTAAAGATACCAAGTGGGAAGTCCCAGAGAATAAAGACAACAATCAAATCTTGCTGTGTGCACTCAGTGACCCTGAACCCTTCTCCCAGCTGAGAGAAGCATGATATGGAGAAGACTCCCAGCTTCCAGCTCCTCCCTGGGAAGGGGAACAAAAGACTGGATGATATATCCAATATTTTAATGTTAAGAACCTGTCTCAGGGACTGGTTCCTATATTGCTTGAGTCTAATTATGCATTAGAAACAGCATAAGATTGGGACAATGAAAACACAAGAATGAGTCAGACTGGCATACACTCGCTATAGTCGCTCTCACTAGCTTAGCACCAAGTAAGTGAGGGGAAATCCCCAACTGCCAACTTTTCTTTGTGGAGAATATGTTCAAAGTTTTGGTTTTTTTGAGGTGACTACCCAGCGCTTGGTTACCTGTCTCAGAGTGCTGACAGAACCTGACTTACTCTAGATGCTCGGAGACTACTGAGAACAAAAGACAGATGCATGGCTTGATACTCAAGAGGACTTGTAATATAATAGTCAGAGGCCCATGCAGCGGGATAAAAGCTCCCTTTGTAGGGAAAAGAGAAAAGCAGAACATTCTTTAGCTCCCCAGGGGATTTGTTTTTGCCTTGGCTCACTCAGAGTGTAGATAATACAGGTAGATTCCAGAAGACAGGAAGAATGCTGAGAACAGAAGAGATATATGCATAGTATGGCAACTTTTGAGAACCTGAAGTACTGCTGGACAGTACTTAAAAAAGTGCTTCTGAAAAAATAAACTAGTAAATCTCTCTAATTGGAAATTTATGAGCACAAATCCAGAGAAGTTGCATCAATTGAAAATAATTCAGAGGCATCCATAATATCTAGCTGAGTTGACTACTAAAGATATTTCCTTGCACAAAGCCAGCCCATAGACTGGATGATGTTTCTTTCTTTCTTTCTTCTTCTTCTTCTTTTTTAATGCACAATTTCTAACACAAAGTTACAAACAACTTGAAGAACCAGAGAAACATAGCTCTATCAAGGGAACAAAATAAATTTCCTGAAAATGACCCTAAAGAAATGGCAATATAAAAATTACTTGACAAAGAATTCAAAATAACTGTTTTAAAGATGTTCAATGGCCTTATGAAAACAATGCGAATATCAATAGACAGAGAACATATCTTAAAAATCCCCCCAATTTTGGAGCCGATGAATATAATAACTAGATTGAAAAATTCCCTAGAGGTATTCAGCAGGATATTTGAACAAGCTGATGAAGAATCAATGAACTCAAAGACAGGTACCTTGAAATTATGCTTCAGAAGAGAAAAAAATGACAAAAAGACTCAGAAAGCCTAAGAGTTTTATGTGACATTATGAAGCAGACCAGTATATACAGTATATATATAGTATGAAATTGTTCAGAAGAATAAAGAAAGGGAGGTGAGTAAAAAGATTATTTAAGGAAACAATAGCTACATACTTCTCAAAAAGGTAATAGATTCAAGAAACTCAATGAACTTAAACAGAAAAATGCACACAGAAACAGATTATAATTAAATTGTCAAAAGTCTAAGACAACAAAAGAAATTTGAAAGCAATGAAAGAAAAGTGGCTTGTCATAATATAGGAGCACCCATTAAATGATTAGTGGATTTCTCATTTGAAAGCTTGCAGAACAGATAGAGTACAATGCTATGTTCAATGTGTTAAAAGAAAAAGAAACTGTCAATAAACCATATTATATTTGGCAATAATGTCCTTCACTGGCAAGGGAGAAATACAGACTTTCCAAGAAAACAAAAGCTGAGCGAGTTCTTCACCACTGGACCTGCCTTACAACAAATCCTAAAGAACTAGGCAGCAAGATGAAAGGATAAAGGCCAATGGTGAAAGTCAATATACACACAAAATGCCAAATATTGCAATATTGTAATAAACAGTTGTGTAAATCACTTTTAATTCTGGTATAGAAGTAAAAAGATAAAAATATGTTTAAAACTATAATTGTACAAATATGTTAATGTATATACAATATAAACAGATGCAATTTGTGACATCATTAATAGACAGTAACAGAGGGAGAAATACAACAGTTTAACTTTTGTATACAATTGGAATTAAGTTACTATTAGGTTAAAATAGATGCTATAAATATAAGATGTTGTATGTATGTCCTGTAGTAACCACAGAGAAAAATAATGTAGAAGACAGACCAAGTGACAATTAGAAAATAATAAAAACATATCAATAAAAAAATCACAGATACTCAAGGGAAGAAAGCAAAAAAGGGAAAGAGTTATTTGAAAAAGGTACAAGAAGACAGATAAAAATCACAAAATAGAAAAAGCAAAATCCTACATATCAGTAATTACTTTAAATGTAAACAGATTTCTCTTGCTTATAAAAAACATAAAGTGGCTGAATGGATAAAATAACAAAACCCAACTATATGAGAATGCACTTTGCCCTGGGAAAGACATGCACTTTATATTTAAGGACTCACATATATTGGAAATAAAAGGATAGAAAAAGACATTCTATAGAAAGTGTAAATAAACAATGGCAGAGTAACCGTACTTGATTAATGAAAATAGGCTCAGGTAAGAAACTTTCACAAAAGACAAAGATGGACATTTTATATTGCTAAAAGGGTCAATCCACAGGAAGAGACAGCTGTTTTATTGCATATGGATGCAACATCAAAGCTCCCAAATACTTGAAGAAAACACTAGCACAACTGGAGAGAGAAATCGATAGTCACACAATCACAGTAGGAGATTTCAGTACCACCCTTTCAATAAAGGATAGAATAACAAGACAGAAGACTGATAAGAAAACAGAGGACTCAAACAACATAATAGAGCAAGTGGATCTATCCCAAATATACAGAACTCTTTTTTTTTTTTTTTGTAGAGACAGAGTCTCACTTTATTGCCCTAGGTAGAGTGCCGTGGCGTCACACTGCTCACAGCAACCTCCAGCTCTTGGGCTTAAGCGATTCTCTTGCCTCAGCCTCCCGAGTAGCTGGGACTACA
>CAUYON010019126.1:0-68644 GCA_963573935.1 Arctocebus calabarensis | reverse complement strand
ATAGTGATCAAGGAAATGCCATGAAGGATATCTGTAACAGTATGATCAAAATATTTCTGAATGTATATGAATCGTGCCCTGTGATTGCACCAATGTACATAATTATGATTCAATAAAATTATTAAAAAAAAAAAAAGATGGTGACTTTACAGCCTTGTATTGACCTGGATGGAAGTGGAACACATTATTTTTAGTAAAGCATCACAAGAAGGGAGAAGCATGAATCCTATGTATTCAATTTTGATATAAGGACAATGAATGACACGGTGGGAGTGGGGGAAGGGGAGAGCAGAGAGAGAAAGAAGGAGGGAGGGGTGGGGAAAGGAAGAGCAGAGAGAGGGAGGGAGGTGGAGTCTTGGTGTGTGCCACACCTTTTGAGAGCAAGACACAATTGTAAGAGGAACTTTACCTAACAAATGCAATCAGTGTAACCTGGTTTCTTGTACCCTCAATGAATCTCCAACAATAAAAAAAAAAAAAAAAAGAAAAGATGACAATGTCAAAATAAAAAGCTGGGAAGGCATATCATATTTACTCCAGAGAATTATCTTCTGGGATGCTAAGCAAAATCCGTTTCTTTCTAGGTTGTAAGATCCTCAGGCTTTAGGATCCTCTGAAACAACACATACAGCCCAGGAAGGGAATGAGAGGAAAATGATGGGATGGAGAAGAGAGCTTCATGCCCCTAATTTGTTGTCACACTGAATCATCTGAAGTCCTCACTGGTAACAAATTATTGGGAATGGAACTCCCCATCACCCTTTTCCCCCAGCTCCATCACAGACACCTTGGTGCCAGATGTGGAGAAGGAGATAGCCAGGTAAATAATACATGATGTCCTGCAGGCACAGAAGCAGCAAAAAATAGATATTAACAATAACAACCTATTGTGCTGGAGCCGTGACTTGTATCTGACTCAGTAAGGGGTGACTCTGGGATTCATAAAGAATACAAAAACAAGAGTTATGTTCCCGCTTTGTTTGGTGAGCTATACAACTGTCTGTCTGAGTTAGCTCGAAAACATGGGGAGCTTATACCATCTACAGGCATTCCCCGAGTTACAAACATCCAAATGATGTACAGCTCACACTTCCGAATGGAGGCTATACAAATGTTCCAACTTACATACAAATTCAGGCAAAGAACAAACCTACAGAACCTATCTCACTCATAACCAAAGGACGGCTTATACCAAAAAATGATGATATGTAGTACAAAGAAGATAACGTTCCTGAACGCGAAGATACACTAGAAACATTGTAGTTACTCCTGTAATAGAGGGAAAATAAGCATAAAATACAAAATGCACAATTTTATAGGGTGAAGTGTAATCTTAAGGCTTCCATAAATTTTTATAAGATGGGCCAGGTATGGTGGCTCACAGCTGTAATTCTAGCACTTTGGGAGGCTGAGGCAGGTAGATTGCTTGAGTTCAGGAGTTTGAGACCAGCCTGACCAAGACTGAGACCCTATCACTACAAAAAACAGAAAAACTCGCAGGATGTTGTGGCAGGTGCCCATAGTCCCAGCTACTCAAGAGGCTGAGGCAAGAGGATTGTTCAAGCCCAAGGGTTTAAGGTTGTGTTGAGCTATGATGCCACAACACTCTATCCAGGGAGACAGAGTAAGATTCTGTCTGGAAAAAAATATTATAACATGCATCTCATTATATTCTCTACTTCTATATATGCAGTATTAAAATATGATAAATGTATATGATTTTTTGCAGGCAAAAAATAAAGATTAGTTCGAAGGGTCATTTCTCACTTAGGAAACCAGGGCTATTAAATACCATATGACCATGAACTCCAGGCCCCTTTTTCTAGCTGCACAGAGAGGAATCAGCAGAGCAGGCCGGAGACTATCATCGTCTGGCCTCGGCTCAAATGTCGGGAGGTTTCCCCATTCTCCATTAAGAAGGGCTCCCTGCCATTCTTGCCTAAACTATTCATGCAAGCAAGGTGATTAGTGCTCAACATCTGCTTTCCTTACAGGAGTCTGGAATTTTAATGCATTCCAGACAGAGGCGCCCTGAAACCAGAGCCCAGTACAAACCCTGGACGCTGAGCCTCCCTGGGAGACAACACTTCCTCCTGTCGTCAGAGTTTGCTGTGGAGGAATCACGTGTGTCCAGTGAGACTCCACTGCCAGAGGACTTTGGAAAGCCTGCACCTGGGTCCTCCACACTGTGCCCATGTGCCTCTTCCCTTGCTGATTTTGCTTTGTTGCCTATAATAAATCACAGCCACGCATAAGGATATATGCTCAGTCCTTGGGTTCCAGACAATTACTGAGTCTGGGGGTGACCTTTGAGACTCCTGACAAAATAATATTACAATCTATATGGAAGTGAAAATTCTATGGCTTAATTAAAAAAAAAAAGAAAGAAATAGATGGCCCCAGATTTGAGCAGAAACATTCTGTTAGTCCATGGAGTTTAAAAACTGTCCTTAAACTCTGGCCCAAAGATGCAGTGTGAAGAGATTTTGATGGCTGTGGGAAGTCAGGGCTGCTCGGGAGCACAGGGCTCACTGTGGGAGCACATTCTCGGTTGCCTGAGCGCCTCCTGAAGTCGCTTCCAATATAGACCTGGAGAGAAGCAGCCCAGATATCCTGTGGGAGGGGGTACTTCTCCAGGACCACTTAGGAAGCTTCATTTTATCTGCGACTACTGGTCACAAAAGAAAAAAAAAGTGAAACGATGCAAGCCATATTATTGAGATCTAACAGATAGACATCTTTGCTGTACATGCAGGGGGAAATGTGGCCCATCAGCCAAAGCTGACCACTGTCCCTTTTCAGAGGGCCCACTTGCTAAAAATGGTCTCTGTACTTTTACATGGCCAAGATGGATATTGATTTTCTTTTTATTTTTTTTTCTATATGAGCACCTACATATTACCCTTGCTATTGCTACTTGGTCTACAGGCTTAAGATATTAACTACCTGGCCCTTTACAAGAAATAGGTGACTGAACTTTGATGCAGCCTGGCACGTGCCTCAGGGGCGAGGTTTTGAAACAATTTCTTTTAACAGATTTTTTTTCTCACAGACATTCCATGTCAGGAGTAACAAAAATAAGTACATATGTCAAAAGCAAATCTACTGGCACTTTGTGTACCTACACACCCAGGGCCCCCATTTGTAGAGCCTGACTTTTACTTTACATCTACTGTGGCAGACGTCTTTGTAGTTGGTGCATTCAATGTCATTATCAATAGACAGGCCATGTACGGCAAATAGTATACAATCCCCATCGATCTTCTTCATGAATCATAGAAAAGAAAAGGAAAGAACGGCACAGACAAGAGTGGGATGGGACCTTCCTGACCACGGGCCCAGCATCATCCTTCACAGGTGGGAAAATGAGGGACTCCTCTATTCAGGACTGAGCTCAGGCTGCACAGCCACACAGACTGGGGACCCTCTCCCACAACCCGACATTAGCACTTATCTCCCTGGGCAGTGTCTCTGCCCACAACAGCCCCACAGTCCCAGCCTCAAATTATATCAGAGAAGACAATCTAAACATCACTATCCCAGTGCCTAGCTGCTGACTTTAAATACAGACAATGTCCTCTATTTCAGTTATTTTTGTGGTTATGCAAATGGATGCCTTTGAAATTAGCAGAAATAAGAATTTGAAAAGCAAACCATAAGTTTTAGGGTGAAAATTCTCAAGTTAACCAGCTTGCTAAGATAAGAACATCACTGGCCACGATATTCATTCTATGGTCTTCCTCAGAGCTAGAAAAATATTGTCCCAATTACTAAAAGAAATGTGAAAATTTTTTAAATATAAAAATAATTATAGGCAATGGGTTTGTGTGCATATAATCTCAATAATTCCTCCATTAACCTAACCCAATTCTTCATTAATAACATTAGTTAACATGAATTAAGAACTTCTAGGCATAATAAAAGTCACTTTAAAAGCTAATTTAATCCTCACAATGACCCTATGCTGTGAAAACAATATCGCCCCCATTTTATAGATGAGAAATTAAATAAACTATTACTGAATTAAGGTGAGATAACAGAATTTAATTTCTAACATTTGAGGATATTGGTAGGACTTAAATACACAAAACAATAGAACAATTATCATACTTTGATAATGTGCTTTTACTTCTATGGGAATAAAATTCCCCTTGTCCCTCTAGCACGTAATTTTTCTCTATTAGAATTAAAATACCTTCATTTCATTCCTGTACCTAATTCAATCTGGTCAAAAAGACCCTAGTAAAAATGTTTTCCCTGTACTTTTCAGATATTCCAGGGGTCTCCACTGTCTCCCTAGGGGACATTTAGAAACGTGTGGTTGTCACATCTAGGAAAGAGGGGTGACACTGTTGTGCAGTAGGTAGAGGCTGGGATGCTGCTGCACACCCCACACTGCACAGGACACCCCACAACAGAGTCACCAGCCTAAGAAGTGGTATCATGGTAGAGAAGTCCCAGTTTATATGAAAAGTAAATCTTATATCCATATTTTATTGTTTATTTATTGCCTCACAGAGTATTTGAGGAATAAAGGAATATCTAGATTCTTATAGACTTCCAGATCACCAAAAAGAGCAACGTAAACAGAGCCAAGAAACCTGATTAAGGGGAACCAAGATATACTGCCCTTCCAGACGGGAGTAGACAGCTGATGGACATTGGTCAACACGTAACCTCTTTATAATATGGGTGCCTCGGAAGTGAGAGATGGTGATTTCACGTCTCATTTCCTCCCAACTGTGGCCAAAGAGTATCACTGGAATTTAGGTCAAACTTAGGTTCAAATCCCTGTAGCAAATAATTTATGTGAAACACATTAAAAAAATGAATATAAATAAAACCACAAAGGCCCATCAAATAGAGGAAAAGAAAAGAAAAGGAAAACAGCTAAGTAATATGAAGTGGAGAGGAAGTTAGCATTGGAAAGACCTGAGGCCAGAACGGACCCGAGTAGGAGGCCTGTGAATGTGGGACGGGGACGTACATTTCTCCCCGTGGTTTTCAGCAATCAAGTGAAAAGAACACGGGAACATCTGAAGGTGGTTACTAAGAAACAATTCAGTGCACCATTCCCAAACTTTTAATTGATGTAACACAAATGTACAAAATGACACCCTCCCCCCGCGAAATGAATATGGGGGGAAAGCAGCATTGCACATATGTATTTATAGCTAATCCCTTTAACTAATACTATTTCTAGGAAATAAATCAAATAGTAGAATCTAAAGTGCCCTACAAACACTGAGACATCATGCTCTTTCTGGCAGTCACAACTTACTAGATAGAAAAAGGGACTCTCAGATAGGCACTGCCATGTTATCAATGTTCCTTCTAAAACATATGTCCTATCATGCCCCACAGGGACCTCCCCATTCAGCAGCATAAAACTGGAATCCTAGTGTGGGCAGAATAAAGATGTCCTCATCCCACGCCTTGGAAGCTGGGACTGTGTTATACTTGATGGCAAGGCGGGAGTGTTGGTTGCAGATAGAATCAGGGTTGTTGATCAGCTGATCTAGACATGTAGAGATGATGCTGGATCATCCAGTGTGTCCAGTGTGGTCACAAAGGTCCTTAATAGGGAAGTGGGATGTGATGAAGGAAAAAAAGTAATGTGGTTGATGACTCCGAACATGGAACAGAGTCATGAGCTGTGGGGTGCAGGTGGCCCCCAGAAGCTGCAAAGGGCAAGGAAACCAAGCCTCCAAAATGAACTGGAAGCCTCCAGTTTGATTTCAGCACAGTGAGACCAATTTTGAACATCTGACATCCAAAAAGGTATGATAATAAATTTGCATTGCTTTAAGCCACTCAGCATTGATTAATGTGTTAACGGCAGCAATATTAAACGCTAATCCCTTGTTTAGTTGTTTTTTTTTTGCTGTCTAATAAAGGCTATAAACTTAGAGGCTGAAAGCAATACCTACTTATTTTCTCACAATTCTTACGGATCAATAGTCAGTCATGGCTTAATGGAGTCCTCCGTTTAGAATCTTACTGGCCTGGGACTGAGATGTCTTTTTGAATTTGGGATATTTTTCTGAACTCATTGGTTGTTGGCTGAATCCAGCTCCCTGTTAGACTAAGACCTTTTGCTGCTGGAGGGTGCCCCCTGTTTCCCCTCTAGTGCTTCTCTGTACAACATGGAAGTTCAGCTTCCTCAAAGTCAGAAGAACACCCTCTGCAGACCTTTTAAATGCTTATCTGGTTAGGTCAAGTCCACTTGGGAAAACCTTTTTTAGTTAACATATACTCAACTGAGTAGAGTTGTAAACTAATCTGCAAAATCCCTTCCCCCTTACCATCCATACAAGGTAAACTACTCGCAGTCCTGGCCACACTCAGGGAGAGGGGACAGGATTCTGGGTCCATTTGGAATTTCATCCCCCACACTCCTCAGTTAGTCCAGCAAAGTATTTTGCCACCTTCCTCTATTTATTTTAATCAAATTCCTGAATGTAGTAAGTTCTATGCACTCCCCGGACATGCTCCATGTTAGAAGGAATATGTGCAAATCAGAGTATGCCTCTCACTCCAGGGACTGCTCCCATTTGGCTCTTCCTAGTCCCAGGAGTGCTCAAAATCTAGCTCAATTCCATGGTCATTGCACGTAACAGAGAAACCGGGGTACGAGGGGACTTAATTACTATATACCTCAATGCACACAATCAATGCTGTTACTAAAAAAAAAAAAAAAAAAAAATTTATTTTTTTTTGTATGCCAAATTTATTATATTGATTTTTTAAAACAATTACAAATTAAAACAACCCGTAATTAATATATACCTCAATGCACACAATCAATGCTGTTACTAAAAAAAAAAAAAAAAAAAAGATAGATTTTTGTCTATGCCAAATTTATTCTCTTGATTGAGTACTCCAATTCCAAATGAAAGCACCCGGTAATGAATATCTCGCACAGTAGTAATTTTCAGCAGACTATAAAACAGTAGCTAATATAGAATTCTGAAAGAAACTAATAGTGACAAGGAGAAAGCAAAATACCTTCATTTTCATAATGTAAACTCAAGTCCAGATTTGCTTGCCTGGAAAGTATCAACATAGACACATCCTGAATGCATTATGTAGAGAAAGCGGCCGTTTGTGAGTTAGCAGTGAGCTAGAGAATAAGGAAAGATGAGAATACAATTACTTCCATCCCTTTCTCGTAAAAGACCGGGCTGGTTCAAATTTGACACAATTTATCAATTACTTTTAACCATCACTAATGATGGCATTTTTCCCTTTATTTTGTAACTCAAGAATTCTTTCTTAGGGTAAAATTTTGCAGAAATTGCAAATGACACAGATTCTCTGACCATGGTCCAGTGCAGAGCTAGGTGCTTTTATGTAAAATGAGGAGCAGCCTTCTTATTTGGTCTTATAGTTTTCAGCTGGGAGAAGTCTACCAGCACAAAAAAGATAAGCTTTAATAAACAGCTCTCCGTGTGCCAATGCACTGCACATTGCTTCAATTATAATTCTGTTCTATAATAGTATCAGGGAGAGACGGATCGGTCCTCGCAACCAGGCCCCTGCATAAGGAAATGTGATGACAGCACAGCAAGGGGAAACCCCTTAGCCAGCCAGATGAGCTGCCAGTCTGGGGCAGAGGGCCCAGCAAGAAAACTTTCACATCCTTCCAGTCTAATAATAGCCCTGAAGTAGAGGAAGGGAGGAAGAAACATCTGCAGTTGTGCACTAAATTCCTCGCACCTCCAACACTTTGAAAAGCTTCTCCCTCTTCGAAGCATTTCGACATCATTCCATTGTCTGCTTTCCCTTCCTGCTACTGTCTGGAAGTCTTCTACTCTAGCATACACAGCTCACATTTCTTGTTTAAAAATGATCCTGTCCACAAAATGCCTGCATTCTATGAATCAACCGACTAACTCCCTGGTACAGTGTAGGAGTCTGCAAACCATCTTGGTATTCTCCGAGAATACCTCCCCTTCCTTGTTCCTGGAGGGAATCGATTCACTGGGCTGGGACAGAACTAAGACTGTGGTCTCTGTGAGTCAGCCTGAAAGGCCAACAATACCTGGAGCTCTCGCTAAGGAAACGGGATTGACAGGCAACTCTTTTGTCCCTCAACATAGTAACATCCAAAGTAAACAAATTGTTTGCCACAAATCATAGTCACCCTGTGAAAGGTTATCAGTCATTGGACTTAAAACCAGCCAGGCTTGGCCGTTTTCTAAGCCAAATTTAGACACCAGCATATAAGTTCTCCCAATAGCTGTTTCCAGAAGCCAGATCACTTTCTCTGGCAATTATCCCTCCGCCAACAGGCACTGGTGCCTTTTGGAAATCCAAGGACTGATCTCTAGAGTGTGAGGTGCAGACCCTGGTCTCAGCCCGTGGAGCTAACCTTCCATAAGGAAAGTTGACCTAGGTGCTCTGCTCCGTGCTGTTCCACAGGGAGCAAAAGAAACCCTGTATTAACAATAATTTATTGTATATTTCAAAGTAATCAGAAGAGTAGAGTTGGAATGTTTCCAAACTAAAATAATGATAAAAGTTGGAGGTGATATATATCCCAATTATCCACATTTGATCATTACACATTGTATGTTGGTATTAAAATATCACATGTACCCCGTAAATGAGTACAACTATAACCTGCAGAGGACTTGGAGCTAATGAGTCAACTATCCACCTGCTCGCGCCTCACTCACCTATACTTCCTACAGAGACGTAGGCCAATGAGCACACATGCATAGAAACATGTCCACACACATGTGAAGATGAATATGGATGTTCATTTTTATACTAACAGAAGCACCAGCATAATCAGAAAATGCCATCTGTGTTAACATTGCCTAGGGTTAATTAAATATCTGTTAAGTGATTTCGCTATCAGCAAAAATATCAAATCTATTTGTAGGCATCACATAAATATAATATGCTAAGTTATTATTCAGTTAAAACAGAATAGATGCTAAGGTTTTTGACACATACGTAAATCATATAGCCAAGTATTTCTTTGTACATTTTAATTATTTTTGGAGTGATATCATTAGGAGATTTCCCTAAATATGATTTAAATGTCAAAGACTGTGTAATGTCATCCATTGTAAGGGTTAATCACTAATATATCTTTAAAAATTCTATACTTTTGAATGGAAGAAACTATAAGAAATTATATCCACTTTCCAATATTATCTTACTGTAGTGTACAAGTTGCAAACTGAAGCCAGCGGGCCAAATGGGACCTGCTACCTGTAACTATAAATACAATTTGACTGAAACTCAGCCATCTCTGCTAATTTACAGTGTATGGCTGGTTTTTACCACAGTGCAGAGCTGATTAGCTAGATCACATGGTCTGCAAAATTGCAATTCACTATCTGCCCTTTTACAGAATAAGTTTGCCAACCCTATCTAGACAAATAAGGCAAAGTACTTGGAAAATTTTTTTCCCTCAAGCCTCAATTAAAAATAACTTTTCTCAATGCCATTGTGTTCAACAAAACTCAACTATTTTGTATTGATTCTGAATATCTGTCTCTCTTCAAAACCATTGATGGATTAAGAGCAAGCAATATAAGACAAATTTAAAAGATCTACACGACATACATACTGTGATCTAAAATAGAATTAAAATCACTTCCAAACACTGGGAAAGTCTTAAGAATGTGTTTAGAAGATACTTTATAAAAGTTCCTACAAGAAATATGTGCCACCTTCCTACATAATATTTTAAAAGAGGACTGTAAACAAATCGAAGAGTGAGGTTGAGGGAAGTGGGGGAAATGAAGATCGTCCTTGGTTATGATGGGTTCAGGAGCAGACTGGGTCACAGAGAGAGAGCCAGCCAGGTGTAGCTTCTGCACCGTCTGAGTCTCTGTGGAAGCTGGCTTTTGATCAAGGGTCACAGCAATTCTGAGGCGACCCTATGGAGGTCCATGGCGGGGCTCATGAGCTGACTTCCCCCCTCCGCCTCTAGCAGGGCTTCCAAGAGCCTTCTCCATGGGGTTATCCAGCTGGCCACTTGAAGGGCGAGTGGCAGCAGTCACAGGGTTTCCCAGGAGAGAAGGAGGAAAGGATGTGGCGGGGGCAAGAAAAGATAAGGAGCAGTAATTTTTTTTCAAGGATACCGACAAAGGTAGAAAATAAATGTGAGATGGTTTTGCATGGTGTCTATACGTCTCAGCATTTACAGTCTCATGAATGAAATTTATATTCTTCAATCAGGGTAAGGGATGATTCTCTTCTCCATCATGAAAATATAAACAAATTTACCAAACACTGCTTACATAATGAAGTGGCTAGAAACAAAGGTACTCTTAGTAAGATTAACCCAACAGTAGTGAACACATTAATATAAGTTTTAAACTGGAACTGATTGACATCCACCGCCACTAATCACGGTCATGAATGAACCCTGCAGCCCAGGGTTCCTGGAATTCTTGATTCGCAAAATAGTGAATAAAAATACGATGGTCTTAAACCACTGTGTTTGGTGGTGGTTTGTTAGGCAGCCATGAATAACCTAAAACCGGAGTAATTACTTTGCTGTGTGCGACTCTGCGCGCCCCAGATGTCAGTGGGCTCTGGCTCCCTGTGGTCACAGGTGCACAGGCCGGAAGTGCCACTCCCCTACCCAGGATCGACTTGGAGGCTGCAGGCTGGAAACTGGCTGGGTTCTTCCTCCTGCTCCAGGAGCCCGCCAGGCTGCCTGCGCTCAGCCGGTCATACCAGCGGAGGAGCAGGCAGCAGGGCCTCAGAAGACTCCAGAACATTACCATCCGGCCTTAGGCCAGAGGGGAAGGCTCTGCGTGTCCGAAGCTTAGAAACCAGTTCTGTGAATTCCCACCCCATTTATCTCAAATTGCATCAAATAATTCCAAACACTACTTACCAGCAAACACTAGACTTTTTGTAATCACCATTATAATAATACATTTACTCATTATAAAACCTTAAAGAAAAACTTCTTACTATTCCTAGGAGGAAAGGGAAACATAAGTAAATCTAAGTAACTTGCCCCAGGTCGCATACCTGGCCAGCTGAGGCGGTGGGTACTCAGACAATATACCCCTGACCCCCCACCTTTATTTTACTGTCAGTTATTTTTTTTTAAACTTTATTTCTTAAGAACATATGTATACATTTAAAAATTTTTTTATTTTAGAATATTACAGGGGTACATATGTTTTGGTTACATAAATTACTTTTGTGCAGTTTGAGTTAAAGTTCTAAGTGTACCCACTGCCAGTTATTAATATATGAATTGTAGTTAAATGGGCGGTGCCTACTCTCAAAGGAGTAGGGCACCAGCCCCATATGCTGGAGGTGGCGGGTTCAAACCCAGCTCTGGCCAAAAAAAAACTGCAGAAAACAAAAAAAAAGAATTGTAGCTAAAATATAAGATAAATAATTTTTTTGTATTTCTACAAACAAAAGGGAATTTATACAAATATTAAATATTCTAGAATTCTAAGTTTAAACTATCAAGTCTTCAGGGAGATTCATTAAACAAATATTGGCATGGAATATAATACTTGTTTGAAATAGACATTCTATTTTATACAAAGAAAAATGAACTGCTTGAATCATGTGGGTAATTCAGAAGGTGAGGCCGCTGCTGGGGGAGACCAGTGGTTCTCAGCCAGGTGTGATTCTGCCTCCCAGGGAATGTGTTTGTCTTAACTAGTGTGGGGGGAGGCCAGGGACACCGATAAACATCCTACAATGTAGAGCACCCTCACTACTGAGAATTATCTGGTCCAAAATCTCGACAGTGCCTTGGCTGGGAAACCCCTGGTTAGAATGGGATCCAGCTTTGCCCTGTCCTCCCCTGACCACCCTGCTGTGTGCAGGTTCTACGCCTGCAGCACTGTTTTATATTCCATGTTAGTAATTAATCACAGAGAGCGTGTGAGGGTGCTACCACTACTCATTAGGTCCATTAACCTCATCCTGTCAACTAGAACCTGAACGTCCATGGAGCTCTCAGGTCTCTCTATGTCTCCTGGCAGAAGGCAGGGCAAGGTGTCAGCACCAGTATCTACCTGTCAATACCATTTACTTTATAATTTCTAATTTCTCCAATACTTGAAATGAAAGAATGTAAGCAATTCACATGATTGCTTCCTTCTCAGAAAATGTCTTAAATGTCTTTTACTTCTTACGGGTTTATGAAGCCATGTCCTTGTCCAAGGGTACATGAAAAACAAACTTTCATTTTAAATTGCAAGAGAAAAGTTATCACAGGAGAAACACAAACCTGAACTTTGTTCAACTTTTACTTGAACACATAATCGTCAACATTACAGCCTTTATGCTCACTGTATGGGACAATCGGTAATTGCTGCTCTTTGGCAGTGAGAACAATCTAACACATATCGTTAAATTCTGCATGGTTCTTGATCTCAGTTTGCCACATTCTGTATAATTTTTCTTTCCTATCTTCCACTTTTGTGTTACTTGATCTAATTTCTTTTTCACTTTTCTTTCTTTTCCGCCAAAATTGAAACTTATTTAGATCAATTATTGATCTTCCAGATGCTTAGTTTGACCCTACACCCAGTATTTGAAGTTGAGAAACTACTAATCCAAATTAGTGATGATACTCAGGTTATAGGTGGAGACATTGTGTCTTTCTTGCAAAAATTAATAAATAAGTAAAAAGATTAATGCTGTTGGTAGCCATGTCTGGTGTATACTAACATAGAGAAAAGAAGGAAAGAGTAATTAGTTCCTTTGTGTGCAATTTTACAATTACAGACCATCTAGTTAACCTCTGTGTCTTATCACATGGTCGTCCCTCTGCCAACAGTGGCTTAAGTGAGTTGAAAACACATTGGATTTTAATTAATCATTTAATTAAAGAGAGAGGAGAGACATGAAAATGAAATGAGGAACAAAAGTTCAGATCACACATAGCAATGGATGATCTCCATCCAAATCTTGTCTCTTTGTCTTTGAACTAATGGCCAGAGGGCACATGGGCTTCCTGCCACACATCTGCAATGCAGCGGCCTCCTTACATAATCACCTCCTGGCTCAGCTCAACTATAGCTGCTCAAGGTTTGGGACTAGAAGCATTGTGAATCCTCCGAGCACTACGTCTGGAGGACAAGCTTGCACCCACAAGCTGCATCATTTTGTGCAGCTGCTCATACCCATGAGCAGAGCTGTCAAATCCAGGGAAGGGGACCCTCTCCTTGGGCTTGGAAGTCACAGTTCTGCCAGACAATGCAAGTCTCCCTGGCTGGTTCTCACACAAGGATTAATATCTTGCCTCCTTCATGTCACCACTTATTATGTGGAACTGCCTATGGGAATTTCTGAATGCCCAGTGCTGCTCTTACACCTTGACAAACTATTCTTCATGGATCCTCTGAGCACAGCACCTGTGTAGCCTCCCAGATCCCAAACACTGCATCTGTCACCTGCTTTGTGCAGGGATGCTGCACCCCTAAGCACTTCCTCCCCCCCCCCCAGCAGATGGCCCATTCTTCCTTTACATTTAGAGGGCTCAATATAGAATGCCTTCCAAACAAACCATTGATCCATCCCCATTTCCAGACCTCCCTGGTTTCACAATTCATTCATTCATTCATTCATTCATTCATTCAGTTCTCTCTCTCTTTCACTTTCACTTGCTCTGTTTCCCTCCTCTTCCCCTATCAGGAACCCCCCCTTCCAAATACCCACTGGATAGCTCAGCTCAATGCCTCCCCATCACCAAAGTCACTAGACCCAAAGTACAATTTCCTATTTCCTACCCCAGTTGGCCTAAACATCCAGCCTGTCATGCCCACTCTCCAGCCCTTCTGTGATGGGATGAACTATTTTCATAACCCACATGCAGCTCCATTCCCACAAAGTGTGACTGACCACAGGCTTCAGGGCTCTACTTTGCCAGGGTTCACATTCAGAGCAGAGATCCCCATTACTCCAGATCCTTATTCAGCAGGCACAGAGAGGATTTGGGAATTTGTACTATTAAAAGTCGATTCAAGTGAATCTGATGATCAACAGATTCTAGAACCTCTAGGTACAAAAGGCCTTAAGCCCACTGCCCTTACAACCCTTTGCAAATCTGACTCTACTGAAAGAGCCAGTACACAGAAATAAACTAGCCTTTGTGGGCTGGCCTTCTGCTTTGCAAAGTCTATCTACTTTTCAGAATTAAGTGAACAAAGGGAAAGAGAAGAGGCCATAGAATCCACAGTACATGCTGGAATCTTAGGCTGGGTAGAATTGTATAATGGTTCAGGGGGATGTGGGCAGGTTGACGAGGAAGGGCAACAACCAAGAGAGAGGAAGAGGAACTGCTGCCTTCAGTATTTAAGGCAGAAGGAAGAGCAGGATGCTGAGACGAGCCGGTCTGACAGTTACCCTGAAATGTACCAATGCTGGAGATACGATACTGGAGAGTTTTCCTCACATGCAACATCAGGATAAAGATGGACCTATCCAACAGAAGCACTGATAAGACTAAATGAAATATCTGCCAAGCTCTTAGCACAGATCTGGATACATAATAATGACTCATTTTAAATATGACCATATCATATCCATAATACTTAGGAAAGTTTGACCCTCTTATCTTATTAAATAGCTCCAGAAAGTTACACTGCACATATTCAGATCTGAGTAGAAATCATTGTCATCCAGATAAAACCCATGATGCTTTCTTCGATTCCTGGTAGAATGAGCAAAAAAAGATAGCTCATCTCCATTTGCCAAATAACCTTGACCAACCAGTGGAACAAACAGATAATTACTTATCACCTAAAATGTTTTTTAATGTGATGAGTGAAAGTTGAGGACTTAAAACCATAAATGCTGCCATGCTAACCTTAAAAAGGATGTATAATTAGGGCAAGGGAATAGAGAATTAAAACCCACATGAGTAGGGGAATAGAATCTAAAAATATCAGTTATTTTAAAAGGTCAAGGAGAAGGTTATCAGGGTATAAAATGTATAACTAATTTACCATCGATCCTTCCCTTTATAGGCTTATCATGTGTTTGAGGTTAATTTATCAGTCTTCAAATATATTAGCTCTATTTAACCAGCTGTGGTGACTGAGATGTGCCAAAAAAGGGTAAAACACTTTCCTTTCTAAGACCACTGATATGACATATTTTTATAGAGCCCTCCTAGATCACCTGTATGTATGTGGTGTGCTTTATAACTATGAAATATAAATTTTCTATGAAAATAGAAAAATCTGTGTTCTGTTTGAAATATTGTACTCTCTGCAAATGTATTTCTTAACAATGAATGTGGTCATAGTTTATAATGCCTATGTTTCTTTTGTTAATTCTTTATTTTATACCTTTTAGGCTCAAGCTTAATTTGGCAACCTGTTGTCATCTCTGATTGTAGAAGGGAGATCAATATTTTAAAAAGTCTTACACCAAATATAAATGTATCCTTCAGGGAGTTACCTTCTGTAATATTTTGTATTTTTTAAATTTCAGGATTGATATAGGCAGTAATCATAGGCACGGAAAGGAGATAAGAGGGGGTGGCGTATTTCCTGGATGCAAGATATTATGTTCCAAAAAACTGTGTGTAGAAGGAAAAAAAAGCATAAATGCATCTCCTGAGAGAGTTTTAATGGAATTATTGAGTTACGAGCAGAAGATTCAGGATCTCTTTCTGGGAGACAACCAAAGCAATGCATGATGGGAAAAGAGCACAGGTGCAGCTGATGCACAGAGCAAAGGACCAGCACCCCGGATGCTCCACCATGAGAAAACAAGGCAGGTGGGGAAAAGGTGACAACAGTGTGACCTGCTAGCTACCTTAGAAAATCCAAAAGAGCTGAACTTGTTTATTTATTAATCCAGTCATTCATTCATTCATACACACACACACACACACAAACATTTATACATTCTCTTCTTAAATTTCACACCAATTCAACAATTCCATAATGGGGGAGTTATATTTGCATGTACACATACTGCCACAGTCAGAATGACTATGATCCCACCCTCCAGTTCACAGGTTAAAATCCTGACTCCCAAGGTGATGGATTTAGGAGGTGATTAGGACATGGGGGTAGAGCCCTCCAGATTGGGATCATTGCCTTATAAAAGATGCCTCACAGGGCTCTGCCAGTCCCACTTCCACCATGTGAAGACACGGCTAGACGGCACCTCCCACGAGCCAGGAAGTGGTCCTCCCCAGACACTGAATTTGTCAGTGCCTTGATCCTAGACTTTGCAGCCTTCAGAACTCTGAGACACAAATTTCTGTTGTTTGTAAGTTACCCAGACAAGGGTATTTTGTCAGAACAGCCTGAATGAACTCAAATACACTAAACACACAAGTTAAAGGCTATAGTGCTATGAACTCAGGCAACCAAATGCCTCTAGTCTTTAAAAATTATCCGGATGGTATCATGGATTGAATTATGTGCCTCTCAAAAGTTGAAGTCCTACCCTCACCCCAGTAGCTCAGAATGTCATCTTATTTGGAAATAAGGTTGTCGCAGAGGTAATTAAGTTGAAATGAGGTCACGAGGCTAGATCCTAACCCAGCGTGACCAGGGTCTTTATAAATGGGCAAATTTGGACACTAAGACAGATAAGCACAGAAGAAAGACGAAGCAAAGATACCCAGGGAGAAGATAACCAGATAAACTGAGTGATGTGTCTATAAGCCAGCGACAGCCAAGGACAGCCAAGGTCAGCCAGCAACCACCCAAAGCTGGATAAGGCAAGGAAGAACACTCCCCCTGAGCTTCACGGGAGAGCTCAGCCCTGTCAGCACCTTATTTCAGATTTCTGGTCTCTGGAACTGAGACACAAAATAGCTGTTGTTTTAAACCACCCCCTTTTGCTCCTGTATTACAGCATTCCCTAGGAAACTAACACAGATGGGTAGACGAAAAACATCATAATCCTTCCACTGACAATCCCATCTTCTCTATTTATGTTTTAAGTTTTTGAGCAGTTTTTTCTTAAATAAAGAAAATAAATAATTTTTAAAACTCACAAATAGGTCACTTTCCTAGTGCTATATTGATAATTCAAATTTTTAGAATATTAAATATAAGGTCTGTCCTCTGGCATAAAGTTTTAAACAAGTGGTTTGATAGAAAACGTCTGCAAATATTTTATGACTGTAATAGTAGCTGACTCTTTTGTAGCTTTAAATATATACAGGGTGATATCTTTAGAAAAGAAAGTTAGTAATATTCAAACACTTTAAAATGGCCCCATTGTTGCAAGACTTTGCAATATCATTATCATAACAATTTAGTAATGAGCTGTCACAGCCTTTAGCTCTGCCCACTGTTGAAAGGAAGCCATCAGTCTATGTAAATACTTCCCTTACAAAGCTTTTAGGAGCATGAAAGCCACCCAGTTAGCCATTTGGACAAGCTTGATAAACCAAGCCCACAGTTAACAGGCCATTAAAAGCACAGAGTGAGTTAGATTTGTTGCACCCTCAATACACACATTAATTAAACATTGTTGATGAGCTTAACTGTACAGAAAAGGGGGCATTGATACCCAGTGCACCTGAAAATCTCAACAATCTTAGAGCTAAATGGACCTTAAGATCATCGATCCATCTGGCCTAACTCTACTGGGGTGGGGAGAGGCAGAGTCACATGCAGGTGGAGCAAATGAAGACACAGCCTGGTATCAAGGTGGTACGATTAAAACGATGCCTGCCAGGAGCTGATTTGAAGGAAAGTACAGACAGAAGATGGTGCGGTCTGACAAGGAAAAATAGCAAGTATGAACACAGATAGGAGGCCTGAATTCAGCTGAAGGAAATCCAGCAAGAACCCAGGAGGCAGGCAAGTTGGGGAATGGTGAGTTCACGCCCAGACTGTGCAGAGGAGTTGCTCAGGGCTGACCTTGCATCTGTACCAGCTTCCTAGCTGAGTAGAGTGCTGACCAGGGAGGAGGGGAGGGTCAGCAAGGGCAGAAGAGCTCCACCAGGGCTCAGATGTCAACTTCAAGCATCCCTCAAAGCATCGCCTTGGGCATAATTTCATTATTTTCAAACATCTGTCATTTGAACAGGTTTTGGGAAAGAGGCCATAAATGTGTAACACCTTTTATGTCCTCCCAACTGAAACTATAAAATGTGAAAAAACAATAGCAGGAAAAACTGGGCACTGATTACAATAAATGGCACAAAAAAGAGCGACAATTCACATCTCTTCCTTCCCTGATGGTGCTGGGCCACAGATGTCCACATGCAGCTGAAACACTAGAGGTGAAAACTTCTTGACACCTGTCAGGAACAAGGACAGATGGGAACCAGATGTTCCCAATTCTACTACCTCAAGACATTCACACAGTGCTGAAGTGACAGCCAAAGTGTGACCGGGAAGAAAACTGGGAATCTTGCCCTCTCATTTCTCTTTACTCCAAAGGTAGGCACAGATACTGCCTTGGGGATATGGGGACTCTGTGCAGCATCTGTGGGTGCAGCAGGGCCACGCCATCCCTGATCACCTTGTGGGTCCTTCAGGTTGCTGTCTTCTAGGACTTCATTGGGACAGACTCTGAAACAAATGGGCTGTGGCATTGTCACCCCACAGGACGCCTGAGTCCATGGCTCAGAGACCAAGCCAAGCAGAGGGGATTCAGTTCTCACACATGCACTGCATCCATTTGGTTTTCCAAAGAAAATCCATTCCTTCCACTTCAAGTGCAGAAAAGGTGATTCCTTGCTCCACCTCCCTGCCTTTCTGCCAGAAGACATTCATAACTATCTATAGTTATGCAGTGTGAGGTAAAACACTGCTTCTCAACAGGAGCTATTTTTTTCCCAAAGCACACTTTTGTTTTGTACGGAGACATTTTTCATGTCACAGTGGTGGGGGATGGAAGGAGGTCATAGAGGCTGCCTCTGTTCTACATCCCACAACACACAGGATGATCCTCCATAGCAGAGGAGTATCTGAGCTCAATGTCCACTGTGTTGAAGTAAAGAAACCCTGACACAGAAAAGAGGAATGCTCATTTAAAAAAATATATTACATTCTTAATGAGAAGAGAAGACTGATGTCAACATAAGAATAAGATCTCTTAAAAAAAAAAGATGCATAGGTCCAGGAAGATTTTCTCCTAAGCGCCCCCTGAGTACTGTCTACAACAGCTTGAATGGTGGACTTTTAAAAGACACATGTATTCTGAAGGTAGAAATGTAACTTTATTTAGAAAAAGGGTCTTGGAAATGTAATTAAGATCTCGCTAGAAGGGCGAGATCATCCTAGATCATCCTGGTGGCTTCTAAACCCAATGGGAAGCATCTTTATAGGAGAAAGGCCAGGGAGAGACCCAGGAGAAGGCTGTGTGAAATGCAAGGAGAGGCTGAAGTCATAAAACCACAGGCCAAAGAACCACTGGACCATCAGAAGATGGAAAAGGCAAGGAAAGGTTCTCCTCTGAAGCCTTCCAAGGGAGGGAGCCCTTTCCACATCTCAACTTCAGACTTCAGGCCTCCAGAACTGTGAAGGGATAAATTTCCACTTTTTTCAAGCCACTGCACTTGTGGTGCTTTGTTATGGCAGCCCAGGAAACTAACACACTGCCCAATGGGCAACATGCTCAGACTTAACTTCTTTCTAATGGGTAGACTGAGTGATTTAAATGTGACTTCTGCATGAATTTTGTGAATGTTTTATTTACAAGCCAGTATATTTCTCATGAGCTAAATTATTCCCTCAACCAACTGTAATATTTAATATTTTAAACAGAAGAAGTGACATTTGGTATATGTATCAGACTCAACGTGTCTTCAGAGGCAGTCCCTTCTCTCAATGACCTGGTAAATTTTAGGCAGAAAATTCGTAAGTTTCAGGAGTCTCAAGACATACAATGGCATTAGAATCTGGCTTGGAAATTCTAATGTGAGCAACAGACAGAAGCTAAATCATATTCACCAAGCCCTTAGGACTTTCTGGTAAGTGATAAAAACTCAATTCCAACTGGCTTAAGCCAAAATCAAAATTTTTAAATATTTTATAACAGAAAAGGACAAGATGAGAAAACTAGATGCAAGAACAGACAAACTCAGAGATTGAAAGTACACCATAAGAATTCTGTGGTGCCAGTTTCCAGCCACAGGAACCTCTGCTGGACCTTATTTTGGGGCCGGCTCTAAGTGGTGAAGAGAGGCTGCACGTAGCCTGCAGTTGACATCACCCTTTGAGTTCACAGCTACAAAGAAAGGAGATTGGCACGGTTTCTCTCAGGGCACGTTGCAATGCCATTAAGGCCACTAGTTAGTTGCACTTGGGTCATTTATAGTGCCCAGACTGAAAAAGATGTTGTACTCTTTTAGGCTTTCTGGTCACCTGCCCACCTGCAAGATAAAAGAAATAGAAGCCCCCTGCCATTAGTTTCCTGTGGTTGCGGTGCCGTGGGCATAAGCTCAGTGGCTTCGATCAGTTTATCTTTATTCACTGACAGTTCTGGAGAGCAGAGGGCAGATCAGCCGTGTTCACTCAGGAAGGTCCAGGGGAACACTGACTCTGAGCCTGTTCAGACTGCTGGTGACTGCTACCTTCCCTCAGGTGGTTATATCATTCCCATCTTCAAGGCCAGACTCTTCCAATTTCTCTGCGTTCCATCTTCACTTAGCTTGCTTGTCTATAGGTGTGCAGTCTCCTTCCACACTTGTCTTATAAGCACACTTGTGATTGCATTTAAGGAGCACCCAGATAATCTAGAATAACCTCCTTGCTTCAAAATCTTTAACATAATTACATCTTTTCCATAAAAGGTCACATTCGTAGGATCCAAAGATCAGGAACAGATACTTTATGGAGAGCTATTTTTCAGCCTGTTCTCCATGACACTGACAATACTATTTAAATCACAAGAAGTAGGGTCCTGGCAATCCCAGAAGGAAAACAAACAAGCAAGGCAGTGGCAGATGTTCCTCAGTGAAGTACAGTGAAGTCAGATTTGAACTGTCACGTCAGCCAAGCTCAAGTTCACACCTGATTTGCCTTCATGGCAGGCTAAGCAACTGACAGTGGTGGGATAGCATGTTTCATTTAATGCTCACGTTCATGCTCGTGCTCACGGTGCTCAGCAACCTCCTTCAGGCACAGCTGTTTGTCTGTGCAGATGTGCAGTGATCTTCGACGGCAGACTCACAGCAGAAGCATCAAAAGCTTCCCTGAGACTAGACACATCTAGACAAAGCCAAGCCTCGAGAAGTTAATATAAAAACTGATGCTGTAAACTTTACATGTTGATGCAGCAGGGAGCTATGTCAACAGTGAGAGAAATGGTACATATCCCTTCACTCAGCATTTTTTCCCTGGGCTCTCGACAAGAGAGAGAGAGAAAGGGGGGGGGGAGAGAGAGAGACCTCCTCAATAAACACAAATTATAATGTAGAAAGAAGTTTCAGAATCAGGTTTTAACCATTTTTTCCCCATAAATCTTTTAGATGTATGAATCTTGGCTGAAATGATAAATAATGCAGACAATTCTAGAAATTACCGTAAAGTATAAAAAGGAAAACCCAAACTACTCACCACATGGAAGATGGCCACTTGCTAATTGACTCAGCTTAAATAGTAAATTTAACTTAAATATTAAAAACTACAAATAATTTGAGGACAAATTGAAAAAGTACCTGAACTTCTTATTTCTCCACCATATATATCCACCTCTGAAAAATTTCCCTAAAGTACTACTAAGTTAAAAAATGGTTGCCTTTGTTTTCAATATAATTCTTAATTATATTTCTATGTTTTCTTACTGATAAAAATAATCTTCATATAATTTATCACTTTTTCATTGTTATCCTTGTGATTTCTCTGATTTGTATAAAAATATCTACTTTTATTAAAAAGCCATTTTTATGGACTGTCCTACTTGCTTCTTTATATCTTTTGAAGACTCAAGACATAACAACTTATTTTCTATGAATTCTTCCTTAATCTGTTTCGTCTTCTCCATGTCAGCCTTTTTCATTCTTTATGGATACAATATCATCTCTCTATCATTTTTAACTAAAGTTAAACATGTACTCAATTGATTAAGAAATCTATAGGACTTAAAAAAATAAAGTAAGCCCTCTATGTTGTAGCCTATACTCTGTTTGTCCAAAGTGAGAATTTTCAATGCTTTTGCTCATTTATTCTTGTATTTTTCTTAGATCTCTACATAATAAGGTTTTACTACTATTTTTTTCAATTAGAAATAATATTTATTGGCTCCTTTTAAACCTCTCTCTCTCTTCCATCAACTCAGACACATTCCTCTTCTCCACTTCCTTCATTTTAACATATCTTGATCCTGCTTGGGTACATAGTGTTTTCGTATTCATGACTGTGCAAATGTTATTCACAGATGGGCCATGAATTAAGATATGACTGCATTTTGATCCTTACAATAATTTTGGTTTTCCTGGAGTTAATAAATGTCTCTTTTTGTTTCTTTCTCTAGGTAGTTATGATAGTTATGACCTGCTTTTCTGATGACCATTTTTTCTAAATGCACTCAAACCCTTCAGGTATCTTATTATTGTTAAGCTCCTGGAAAGATAGATGTCTGCCGCCACCATACCATGTAAACCAGCCTGCACTGGTCACTCCCAAGGCTATACCACACAATTACCTCCCTTTGCACTCATCTTGGGAATATATTTCTCCCTCTCTCTTGCATTGAAGCCTCTATTTCCTGAGCCTACGGTTACCATATACTATTTACACATTAATATTTCTCTTCATTTTCCATTTCTTAGCCTTTATTCAACTTCCTGGGTGATTTTAAGAAATTTATTTGCTAATTTCCTACTGGCATTGGCATTTTGCTGATCATTCATTTTAAAAATAATCTATGAAGGCTTTTTAACAAATTGGACATTTCTTTTTTTCCTTGTTGCATGGATGCAATATCTTCTCTTACTTTGAAAGACATTAATAATAATGTCTTTTCTCTATTTCCTTCATGTTTCCTTGTTCATTTTGGGTCACTATCCGTTTTCCTAATGGAAACCATAGGAGCATTCAAACTACACACATAGATTGCTTCACAGACTAGCCATCAGTGGCTGTTGCTCTGAATCAGATTTTTTGTATTGGGCTGATGACCAATGTCAATATCCTTGAGATTCTAGTTGTAGGCTGGTTAGATATCAATTAAACTGACTCCAGTTTGTCATTCCCCATTATTAAACCCTTGACTTCTCTGAGTGTGACACAGGAGCAGCCGTACGGAAGTACACAGGGAGAGAAAAGGAATATCTAGGTTTCTGACATTGTCTCCCGCATCTGTAGTTTTCCTGGAAAAATCAGCTGTGCATCTTATTCTTTATTCTCGGAGGTTATATGTCTTTCTTACCCACTCTGGATTATTTTTAAGATACATCTTTTCTTGCTGGTTTTCAGCACTTTGATTATGACATGCCTATATGTATTTTTGGAGTATTCCTCACACTTGAGGCCCACTGAGCTTCTTAATCTGAGGGCTAATACCTTTTGCCATCTCTGAAAAGTTGCAGCAATATAGCTTCCACTTTATTCTTTCTCTGTGTCCTCTCTCCTTTTGATACTTGAGTAATATGTGAGTGAGAGTTTTGAAGTTTTATCGTATATGTCTCTTACTCTTTTCTCTTCCTCCAATTCTCCTCTGTATATCAATTTGGATATTTTCTACTGGCTGGTCCTCCAATTTTCCAATATTCTGCTATATCTAATCTGCTATGAAAGTAAGGTACTTAGTTACATATTTCAGATTTTAAAAAAAATTTAGAATGTACATTTGTTTTTTTTATTCTAACTTTGCAGTAAAATACTCCATTCCTTCATCAATTCTGTCCAAATTTTCTTGTACTTTCTTAGAGATATTAAACATAGTGATTTAAAGTCACATTCTCGTGGATCATCTGTGGGATTAGATGTGGCAGATTTATAAAGGTTCTACAGTACTTTGTTTTTGATGAATGCAAGACCACTATATGGGTTTTCTTCACCCTTTTGAACCAGAAACTAATGCTTATAATTTAAAGTTGCCCTTGCCTATTTTTACCTAATTTATCTATCATAAGATTCTGCCTCTCTGGTATCTACAGCATTTTACTGCATACTTGCAACTATGCGTGAAAGAACTCTGGACACTGACTTACGGTTCTTCCACCAAAGAGTCTTTGGTTAGGGAGAGATTACATAGATTAGGGGTAGGTGTGAGAGGGTGAAGATAGGCCTCAGTCACATTGACCAGTTCATGGACTGCACTAACTCAAAGGTGAGGTGAGTACAGTGAGAGTCAGTGTACTTCTGATCCACCCTGGTTCCTAGCTAACGGCCTTTCAGGGTTTTCAAGCAAGACCCACTGGGTATCTATCTCCTCGACCCTGTAAGAATGTTGGAGATGTTTATTTTAGAAACTTAGCTGTATGACCTATACAACTTCAAAGTTTGGCAAACATCTTCAGAAGATCGGTTATGTGTTTGAAGTCCATGACCTTCACAAAGTCTTTAATTTGCAACTACACTCACTGTGACTGCCAAACATCTTTAAGTTTCCCTTTATGAGTAGCAGCCACCTACCAGAGGCTTCACCTGTATTTGAGCACAACATATAGATAGTTTTATCTCCTTTTCTATTTGTTTTTCTTGTGGGCTTATAATACTTAGAACTTGTTTTCTGTTGCAGAATGGTGTATCAGGTAAGAGGTGAGGTTATGATGAGCCTTCAGTCTTCTATCTTTTACTAAGGAATGATACCTTCTCATGTGTTCACAGACACTTTCTTTTTATATAACTTTATTATAATTTAAAAACAGTAGAACATCCACAGTTGACCACCTCCCTGCACTGACCACCTCCTTTAAGTTGACCTAATCTTCATAGACTAGACATGTACCACCTGTACTAGTAAGTACAGTAGGCTTCATCCCTTATGTTGACCACCTCTGTGGACCAGTTTGTTATAGTTCCTTAGGTGGTTGACTTATAAAACTTCTACAGTACTTTGTTTTCAGTGAATGTAAGACCCATATACAGGTTTTCTTCACTGTCTTGAACCAGAAACTAATGCTTGTAATTTTAAATTGCCATTAATTCCAAAACTCTCTTATTTAAATGTTTCTTGACAATTTTTAAGCAAAGAATTGCATGAAGTCTCCGGACTTCAAATATTAACATAATTCCATTTATAGTCATGCAGACTACTCTTAATGGGGAACTTAACACATGAGTAACTTACAGCTGTGTGGTCTAGAACCCAAGTAAGTAAAAATGGAGTAACCTTAAAAGTTAAAAATAGAGTTGCATTTCAAAAATTAAGCTATATAATCAACCCATACAAATTCATTACAGTGATCATATAATATCTTTTGAAAAGGGTAGACTGGGCCCCAGACCAGTAAAAATTGATGTAAACTGATTAAACATTGAGATCTAATGAAGAAATAATATAGAGACTCTTAAAGGTCTCTATGAGAGCACAGTAAAAGGGATGTTTGACAGACATACATTTATTAAGGACACCGCTCATCTTAGCTCTATCCATGGTGACTCCACCCAACTCCGCCATGATTATCAATAAAATCAAATGTCTCACATGTGAAAGGGGCACCAAATCAAGAATTTCAGTTTATTTACTCCAGAAAATAATAGAATAATTCTACTCACTTTTTTCTAAATGTATATTCCTCTTTTGCTTTTTGTTTTCATTTGTGTCCAAGGTAATTGAGAGATCAGTTAACAAAACAAATTATCTCTTACCCAAACAAGACATCATTATTTAAATTGAAAATGATGAGTTTTCCTAGTATGTCGGTTTATCTACTTTTGTCAGTGTTTTGGAGGGATGCATGGTAAGGGAGATGGGAGCAGGGCAGGGAATTCGGAGCATACCCATCATTCAGCAGCTGTGGCAGGCACTGGGACCATTTTGAAATAGAAACAGAATTACATTTTAGATAAATGAAATGAACCTTTCTATTCATCCAGAAGCCTGTGATTGCCAGACAGTGTTTGCTATTGGCTTACAGAGATTTCCTGACCTTGTTTCACAACATGAAGTGATATATATGACTAAGAAAAATACTCATGCATCTTTAATTTAGTTTTCGAGGCCACAAGTGAAGGAGAAATTCAGAAATGGATAAAAGGCGTTATTAGCAATTAAGTTATGTACAAACAACAGAGCTTAGTCAAGAATAAGTAAATGTTACATTCTTTCAAAGATATAAAAACACCTTAATTCTTCAGTGGTAAAGACCAGTGTCTGTACAGTTAGAGCCAGGAACATCACGGAAGCATAAACAAGACACCTAAAAATACTGAGAGGTACTCATCCCTCCTCACAGAACAGGACCCCTTCCCTAGTTGCTGTCCTAGTTCCCACCTGCTGGGTTGCACCTGTTGGCTGATCGCAGGTCCCACCTGCTCCCTCTTTGGAGGACGGTTCTTGGCTAATGAAAGCCACATCTCCAGGTTATGTCACCAAACATTCTAAATTCAACATCCCCTGGCTAATGACCCAAGGACAAAGGAGGTTTGGATATAAATTGACACCTCCATTGCCCGAAAAGGATCAACTGTGATTCTATTCACACTGCAGCTGCCCCTGGGGTCAGGCTGAGGCTCTACTCCAGCTGAGGACAAATCCTTGTCTCCTTTCCTTCTCCGTTATATCCTTCACTTCCTACCTCCTGAAAACCTGCCTTAGATAAAGCATGTCAGCATGAATCCTTGTCTTAGATTGTCCCATCTCCCTTACCATGCACCCCTCCAAAACACTGACAGAAGTAGATTGTTAGGACATGTGACCTAAAACCCATATATAAATTACAATTACTAGTTACCAGTTATATTTGCTCTAAGCCAGATATCAAGTGTAGGTGGTATGGCAGCCAGTGCAAATGAGAAAAATAAAGTAACATACTGGTTAGTGATTAGGGAGCCGTTGTCTTCTGGATCCTTACATACCCCAGCCCAAATCATAGCTGCACCACATACCAGCTGGATGATCTTGCTTAAATCACATAAACTCTCTAAGCCTCAACTTCTCCACCATAGAATATTGAATATAACACCTTCACCTTGGTACTGCTGAAGAACTAACTGAAATGATGTTGTCAAGAGCCAAGAACAGAGTCAGGGCACCATGAATACCGCCTGCTATTATTATTGCTGTTGTCATCATTATTTCAGAGAAATTAAGTCATTAAAGTTACATCTAGAAAGCATAAGGCCATGTTTCAAATTAGTAGGGAAAGTTTTCCTTAACAGAATCGGAATCCAGGCATCATTTAAACAATAGCAGAAGAAGGAGTGAGCAGAAGGATGATACACACTAAAATTTTAACACCAACGGAGACCTTAGGGATAATCCAGTCTACTCCTCCTCCTGACTCTCCTCTCCAAAACATTCTGTAGAGAAAATTGAGGTCCAGAGAGGTTAAGTGCTTTGCTCAAAGTATCCCTCCTTCTTATTTACAGAAAAGGTAGAGACATGAATAAATCTTTGTGTAGAAAACAGAATGATAGAGTGGGGGAGGGGAGGACAGGGAGCAGTTAAGTGCACCCTGAGCACCAATCTTGTTTATACCAGCACCGTCTGGAAAGTAATGTCAATGCCGCCTATGTCTGGATGCCCAAGTTTCCTCCTTCTTCCCAGGTGCACAGACAAACCACACTTCCCAGCCTGCCTTGCAGTTAGTTGTGACTATGGGACTAAATTGTGGGCACTGAAATTTGGGAGGAAAGGCTATATCACTTCCTGCCTTGGACCAAATAGATCTTCTCGGCGTGAACCTCCATTCAGCTCTGTCTTTGTTCCACCCTGCCCATGGAGGCGTGGAGTGAAGATGGGGATACCGCAAGATAGAATATTTTGGGCTCTTGAATGGCAGCACAGAACTGAGCCCTCACAGACATTGCACCAGACTGTCCTGTGAGGGAGAAATAAGGCCTTTGCATGTGAATGTTTAGCTAAGTTATTTTGATGGCACTTGACTCAATTTGGCTAATGGTGTCTGGAACTAGCAAAATCTCATGTATATAAAGTATACAGAGCCACTATAAATACTCTGGGAAATGATGAAAAAAGGGAGATAAATGTGTTTGAATGAGTGGATAGATAAAAGAACTTTGAGCTTTCAACAGGAAATTTTCACCAAGAGGGCAGATGTAAAAGCCCAGAGTGTAGAGAGAAATCTTTACATTATTTTAGGCTTCTAACTCACGGCTCAAAGTCTACGGGGGCCCATGTAATTATTGCATGGGGAGTCCAAATAAACACATCAGCCAAACATTGATAAATGCATTGGATTGTCTCCACTCATCCATGCAGAAAATACTCATTGGGAACTTGCTAAGTACTGAGCACCATAACAGGTTGCAATATTTTTCTTAAAAGAGAGGTCAGTATATGATATCTTAGTCTCTATAGCTCAGGTAGTCCCTGTTTCTGGTCAATGAGCTGATTATCAGCTGTACAATTATGTGAAAAAAGTGAATATGCCTGGGTTCCAATAAAACTTTACTAACTATGATCATAAGCCAACAACATGCAAGTGAATGGGTGTGGTTGTGTTTTAATAAAATTTTAACTGTGATCCAACCACCTTAGTTTGCTGACTCCAGAAAGGTTTTGATAAAGATAATTTTGAACCTTCCATTCCTGCAACACTATGATTTTAAGAACATATGATAAAGAAATAAAATAAGATTTATAATTATATTTATGAGAGCAACAGGAGAGACCAGTCTTTCCTTGCTCAATAAATATAAAACAAAATTTAAAAAATTAATCAATGGGAATATCTCATTGGAATAGTCACTCTAAATTATTAATTAACACATCATTCTTTAAATTATATATAAGAATTCCAACAGAAGGTAGTTATATTACAATGTGATGAGCCATTAGAGAGAGTGTTATAAATTGACTCAATTTATTTTTAAATTTAATTTCATATTAATAAAATAAAGTAATTTAAACTCAAAAATCGTATTAGCTTCTTTAGAAATGGTCACCAAGTATTCATATATGTGTTTAGTTATATGCAGAGTATCCATAAAGTTTGTGTGTGATTTACTATATTAAACTATTTTAAATTGCACAAAATTTATGTCCACCCTGTATGTATGTGTGGGTATATATATATGTGTGTATGTATGAATAAATATAAAGAGACAAATTCCTTAATTGTATCAAGGTTTTATAAATACAATCAAGTAATCCCTTTTCTGAGATAGACTTTCACTTTGTTGCCCTCCGTAGAGTGCCACAGCAACATCATAGCTCACAGCAACCTCAAACTTCGGGGCTCAAGTGATCCCCTTGCCTCAGCCTCCCTACTAACTGGAACTACAGGTGCCCACCACAACCCAGGGCAACTTTTGAGAGAAAGGGTCTCAGTCCTGCTCAATCTGGTTTGGAACCCCTGATCTGAAGCAATCCAACCACCTCGGCCTCCCAGAATGCTGGAATGGCAGATGTGAGCCACCTCACCTGGCTGCAACTGAGTAATCTTAACACCACAAACTAGAAAAATAGCTTCTCAGAAACATGTGGACACTGAGGCAGTAATCATCTAATACGGGATTTCTCACTGGCACTAATACCATTCGGAGCTGCGTAAGTTTTTGTTTGTCCCATGCATTGCAGAATGTTTAGCAACACCCTGATGTCCACTCACTAGGCGCTAGTTGAAGCCTCCTTCACAACTCTGGACAACTAAAAACATACCCAGACACTGCCAAAAATCCCCAGAGGTTAAAATGGCCCTCAGTTCAGGTCTGGAAATCAACAAGTTGAAATTCAATTCTCCGAATCGAGATATGGCAGGAAGATGGGCGGGAAGATGGGGAGCATCCGCTGTCTCCCCACCAGCTGCTTGCTGTGAGTAACACATCGGATCCCAGGGTAGTTGACAAGGGAGGAAGCAGTGGGATCTTTAGAATTCTGTGAAGCTCACTGAATACAAGAGAAAGGGACCATTATTCAAAATCTGCCTTTTCAGCACTGATGCTAACCCGGTGTGCAAGAAGGCAGAATTTAGGGGAGAGGAAAATGCAGAACGGTATTGAGAAGAGAGGTGACCTGTACTTAGATAATAAATGAGCCCGTCAGAGTCAGGAAGTGGCTGTGCTGTCCAGAATCCTCTGGTGTGACAGTGTGCACGCTTAGGGGAGAGTGTTTTCAGGTACATCTTTTAGAAAGCATCTTTCATGTTGTTTTCCTTTTCTTGAATTTAGGGATAAAACCTTGAAGCTTACCTCATAATCCATAAAAAGGATTTTAAGACAGAGTAAACATATTATTAAGTACCAAGGGATTAAAGCTCATACTGGCATTTGTTTCGACTCTACCACCTACCAGGTAACCTAATCTAATGCTCCAATATTGAGAATGCAAAGAGAAATAAAACACTCCTGCAACACATGGAGTGAATTCCAACACGCGCAGAAGGTACTCGTCAGAAACAAAGTTCAGGAGGCTGTGCGACAGCCATCCAGGCTCAGAATGGGTTGGGAAAAGGTGATACTATACATAGGACTCATGAGTCTGCAGGAGGAGGGGGGAGGTATTCAACAGAGGACAGAAAGAGGGAGTGCTTAGAGGTGGGAAGTGGCCTACGATTTAGGAGACTGAGTAGCTCCACACTGCCAGGCAAGGCAGGAAGTGCCTCTAGGGAGGGGGAGAGACAGGAAGCACCAGCTGCCAGCTGCAGGTACCCTGTGCCTTCCTGCAAGGGGCGGGATCAAAGGGAGACTCCTCCCGTGCTGAATGATGGCCACTCCTGAGCCACACTAAACCCTCGTTCTCTACACTTTCCAGAAATTGGTTGTCCTCTTTGATCTTAGTTTTTTGATTTTTATATAATAATGTTTTATCTTTGAAAAGAGAGAGGAAGGGAGAACTTTGTCAGCCTGGGACACATTAATTAATCCAAATTATCCTTGTTAGAAAATAGTATTTCCATGAAATAATGGACGTCAAACAGTCATTCGCGCTCTGTCCCCCGGTACCTGCGCCGGCCAGTGGGGCAGCACCACCACGCAGAACCCTGGAATTCCTTCTGGAGAGTCTAAACTGAAACATGCTGTGAAGGACATGCCATGTTTGAAGGCTTAGGACGAAAGAAAACAAATGAAAACTGGACTATAACATCCGCGGTCTGACAATTAAGTTCACGAACTCGTCCTAGAAAAAGTGCTGAATACCTCATTGCTGAGTCTCATCAAGGTCACATTCAAACCACACCCCTTGGGAAGCTATGCATGGACACCAAAGCCTAGTCCACTCCACAAAGCAATTTTGGAACTCTTTTCTTGAATGATCATCAGAGCTGTTGTTATATTTTCTTCAATGCCCTGAATGTCATCACAGTATCTTCCTTTCAAAATTTCCTTTATCTTTGAGAAAAGAAAAAAGTTGCTGGATCAGGGGAGTAGGAAGGGTGTTCCAACACAATTGTTTACTAGTTAAAAACTCCATCACAGGCAATGCTGTGGGGGCTGGTGCACTGTCATGATGCAAGAGCCACGATTTTCAGTTAAGATTTTCCTGTTTGTCTATCCATGTTTCCTTACTCTGTTATGCTTCTCGTAGTTAGCTGATGATTTTAACACACAATTTGAGGAATTTTTGCCATGTTTTCACTGATTCTGCTCCTTACTGGCCACTCTGACCTCTCTTTATTAATGACACTTTCTGTCCCCACTGAAAAAAAAGGCTTAATCTATTTGTACACTATTGTTTCCTTCATGACATTGTTCCCATTAACTTGGAATAACACATCCCTGATTTTACTTCCACTCTTGCCATGTTTAATGAGAAATTGATGAGTTTCTTTGCTATTTTAATTCAATCTCTGACATTGTTGAGGCAGGACACAAAAGCAGGCAACAATAATGAACACCACTTGGCAAGACACGGTCACACATTGACATGACCACAGCCGAGAGACACTGACACACCGAGGCTATGAAACCTTGCTGAGCTGTTTCCACAGTGCTGCCAACGACAACACGTGGTGGCAAGTTCGCGAACTTAATTGTCCGACGTTGTCTTGCCTTCATTTCTTACACTGATGTCATGTTGAAAGGACAATACTTTAGATATAATAAAGTAAATAAAATACACTATTTTAAGTGATCTCTTCTGCTTCTTTTTGCTTTTTTTCAAGGTAACTACCATATAATCTTAAATGGCCTGTGTGGTGCACATTATTCTTCTATTCGACAGTACTGTTTCTAACACCAGGATGGCCCTTTGTTTACCCATGAGCTTATTCCTTTTTGTTACTATTGGAAATAGCCATTTAAATTAAAATGAAATATTCATGGATATTAATAAGACCTCAATATGTAATAATAATAAGGATGTCATGAAGAATCGCTGGCTTTATCTTTTTCCTGGCTAAGTAAACAGTAGGCTATAGAACTGTGCCCACAACCACAGAATGTGAAAAAGGAGCATTTTATTGCCTTGCACCAACAGTACAGCAATGTTTGACATCTGTTGTCAGGGCTGTGCTTTCATAGCCACCATGGAGGAAGTTGCTGTCTTCTTAATTGGCCCTGTGTCAGCAGACTGAGGTCTCAGCAGGTGGGGATGCTGGCCTGCTTTCCATACTACACAAAGAGCACTTCAATTCCATCAATAACCTGAACCTGACTTCCATAAGGGAAGCAATGACAAAAAAATACAATTAGTTTCCTGTCTCTCACAACACTATCATATGCATGTGTGCTTATGGCAGAAACATGACCCATTTTTATGCATCTATTTATTTTAACATAGTGCCAAGGGGATTTGCAAGAACATAAGAATAGAGTCTCATAAACCTTTCACCTGGATTCCTTCTGTATCACATTTGCTTTATTCACATATATAGTGATTTTTTAAATCATTTAGGAATAACTTGCCAAAATGATAATTTTTACTCTATATATTCAGTAGGTTTTGGCTAAGGAGAATGATCTTCTCCTCCATAACCATATTACATGTTAAAAAAATCAATAAATTAATATTAATGTATTCCACTATCTTATCTATAGACATTCAAATTTTACCAGGAGTTCCAATAATGTCTTTATAGCAAGAAAAACTTTCTGTTCCAAGATTAAATTTGGATCAAGTATTACTTTGATCATCAAGTCTATTTGTTCCCTTTATGATGGAATAACTCTTCATTCTTTCTGATACCTTTTGTGACTTTGTGACATTTAATAAAGAGGCCAGGTTTCTATATTATGTCCCTAGGTTATCTGGCAGTTCCTGTGATGAGGTTATTGCTTATAATTTTGTTTATCACTTCTAGCTAGAGTGTCATGGCAATCTTGCCATATCCTTCGCAGAACCTCAAAGCACTGGACATTGTCCCATCACTCACAAAACCACTTTTCGCTACTTTGCTATGGAGTATTTGCCAGGGTTCTTTTTCTCTTACAATTAATACATATCATATAGATTAGTACTTTGAGACTATGTAAATATCCTGGCTTCAGGAGAAAGGAATGCTACCAGACTTTGAGGTAATGTTCCATGAATTGTCTATTACCTGAGGAACAGAAAATCAGGATCATACCTGTGAAACAAAGAAGGCAACGAGGCAGGGGGAAAAGGCTAATTGGGAATTAACAAAGGTGTTGAGTCATATCCAATAGGGCAGATGATAGACCTGTGGTCTGACCCATTGAGCAAATGAAAGCTGTTTGCTCTTGATTAATACCTCTACATACGTCTGTCTTTATCCCCTCAGACAGTGAGTTAATTAGGATGGAAAATGAAAGCTTGAGAAGAAAGAAATTGAACCTACCTGGATAAGAGACAGATCCTCCAGCTGTAATCTGAAGAGGTAGTTTCTACAAAATACAAAAGAGAGAATTATTTTTATTAGATCCAAAAATGTTATGTGTATAAAGAATTTAAGAAAAAAGGAAAAAAATAATAATGTTGGCTTCAAAAGCATCCTCCTGCAAAGAATATATTTAACAGAGTTTTTCTTGGACCTCAGAGAACAAAGAGGCATTCATTACACCAACAACTATGCACCTGACATTGGTGAGAATGTTAAGGAGTAAGTGGTGTGTGTGTGTGTGTGTGACTTAGGTAAGAGAAGGTTATTAATTGGTTCTCCTGAGCTTTATGGAAGAAACATAAGGCATTTCATTCTGAAACTGAGTTAAACTTAGGATAACATGAAACTGTTCTTCATGAGACTATTGTTACTCATCACTCACATCCACCATGTTTCATAATCGAACATTTTAAATTCAACCAGCGGTCTGACCACTAGAGTGCTTTATCCACTGGGATGAATTCAGAAGATAATAAGTTTAGAAACATGACCTTGTCAGTCTACTCTCTAACAAACAGCTGCCATCCAGAGTCTGAAAGAGTGAGCTCTGCGCCCAAGTGTAAAACAGGAAATTCAAGAGAGAATATTATCAATTTTTCAACAAGGGGAAGAACAGTGAAATATGCAGAGCACAGGGGAAAATGAACATTAATTTTGGTTACATTAGACTTTGAACTACAATGCTGCAGCTTTAGAAACAGCAAGTAAGTGACCCTTTACTATTGCGTGGATAGGAAGCTGGGCAGCCATGACCCAGAGAGGAGGGCAGAAGATAGTCTGCCCAAGTGGAAACAGGGTTGGCAGGAAGAAATTGGCACAGGATGAAAGGGGGCCTAAGACACAAATGGGCATAAAGAGGGATCTCCAAGAAGCCAAAGGTACTATTATAATGGGGTAGCCCAAGGTTACTGCTGTAGCACTAAGACAAATATCCCAGCATCCGTAAGAAACGAGCAGATTATTTTCACAATTGTAGTGGGGACAGATACAAACACTGAACATGATATTCCAGTAGAAGTGACAGATGACAGCACAGCCACCCCAGAGGGATTTTCCTAAGAAGACCAAGAAACAACTCTGGCTGTGGGCAGAGTTAGGGAGGGGACAGCACCCTGGAGGCTGATGTTCAGTAGCACGTGGGCACACACGGCTGACCAGGAGCAGGGACCACATCCACGTTTTGGGTGACCTCACATGAAGCCACTGCCTCCCCAGCACTGGGATTTCTAACAATCCCCCCAACTGTGGGTGCACCTCCACCTCCCACTGAGCCAAAATGGCCTCCTCCAAACTACAACAGTGTCTTCACCACACTCCCTCAACCTGTCCAGTTCAACCTCTGACACACAGCAGAGAAGCTTCCAGAAGCACTGCTTGGCACAGGCCGCTTTCCTCACAAAGTCCTTTCAGGACAACCTCCTCCGTCTTTTGCTTGACCCATCAGCCTCTGTGCAGAACCAGATTAAGCATGGCTTTGAGGGGATGGAATATCGCATATGGGTCTGTGTTTATGAAAATGGCATCATGACAAAGCAAGGTTTCCCAACAGAAATGTCACCTCAAGGGCAAGGAAAGTGAACTCATGTGTGAAAGAGTGTGGTCAAGCTGACAAGGCCAGCACCCCTGAAGGCTGGCTAGCATTTAAAGATTTGCCAGGGCTCGGCACCTGTGGCTCAACGGGCTAAGGCGCTAGCCACATACACCTGAGCTGGCGGGTTCAATTCCAGCCCAGGCCCGCCAAACAACAATGACAGCTACAACCAAAAAATGGCCGGCGTTGTGGTGGGCGCCTGTAGTCCTAGCTGCTTGGGAGGTGGAGGCAGGAAACTCACTGGAACCCAGGAATTGGAGGTTGCTGTGAGCTGTGATGCCACAGCACTCTATCCAGGGTGACAGCTGGAGGCTCTGTCTCAAATAAATAAATAAATAAATAAATAAATAAAGATTTGCCAGGCTCTCACCTGAGACACAAAACAGTACCCTCCCCCACAGAAGTCAGAACCATATACATGCGGAGAGAGGTCTTTCAGCAGAGGGGCCTGTGAGGGGCACCTGAGCAACTACTGGCCATGGCGCACCCACTGCCCTGTGAGCACCGCAGCTCCCTGTCCTCACAGCATGGTCCTCTTGGCTTCTTGGCTTCAGGATGTGCCCCTCCTACTATGGGACAGAGTATTACCTGGTGGTTAGGGACATCTGAGCAAAAGCTGCAGCTGTCCCAACATCCCACCTTGAAAAGGAGGCTGAACCACTCTCTGCCTCCCTTTTTCTCATCTGCAAAATGGAGCTCATATTGAGACTACCCCCTAGAGTTGTTGAGAGGCTGAAATCTAAGGAAAATATTAAAATGGTGTCTGACCCATTGTAAGTGCTCAATTATTGGTAGCAACTTCCAGTTAGTTATAAAAAATATTAAAATGTCAGCGCACACTGAAATTTTAACCACATTCTCCATTGTACTGGGAAAGAAAGAGTGATCTGCTCCTCAGGAATTCTTGGGTAGAAGCATAATCACCCTGCTTGTTCAGCTTTTCAGACTGCTGTTGGTAGGGACGGCGGCAGTGCTATTGGGGTTGTAGAAAAGTAGATAACATTGTTACCAGTCATTGATCCTGAACCCAATCATCTCACTCTTTTCCAATCCACTGGTGATGTTAAGAAAGATTTTTTGTGTAAATTTTCCAATAAAAGTTAACTATTAATATGTTTGGTCAGTGAATTACCTAAGAGTTTTCATGATTTCCCGAAGCCATCTCTCTCTCTCTCTCTCTCTCTCTCATGTACATTTGTGTCCAGGTGTGTTCACACTACAGTATTTATCTCCGGGAACTTTTGTGAAAAGAAGCTCTCATACATGAAAGACGAACTAGAAGTGGTCTTTCCACAGGCCACTGAGGAAAAAGGATGGCAGTATACAAGACAGTTGGAAAGAAAAGTCCAAAATCTTCCCTCTACATGTGAAGGAAATGAAAGGAGACATAGAGATCTTTGTCTGCAAACCCTCATTCCAGCTTTCAGGTATTTTCCCCAGAAGTCACTGGCTTCTGATGACCAATCTGCCACTCTCAGTCCACACTTCTCCAAGTTAACACAACCCTTCTGACCATTAGCATTCCACTTCTCAAGTCTCCTCATCTCTGTGAACAATCCCAGTGGGATTCAGCCCTCCCTCCACCAAACACCTGAGAACTAATGGGAGCCTCTCAGTGATCGTATCAGTAACAACAAATCAATATGGCAGAAACATTCAATAGTAGAAACAGAGCAGCAGAGGGCAGGGCCAAGCTCCTGAGCAAGGAGACTGCAGGTACTGTAAGACACCATCACCACATGCCCAGCACTCCAACAAGAAGCACCATGGAGATTTAAACTTTCCCTTTGGTTTTATTTTTTGGGTCATAAGATACATGTTGGTAAATTTTTTAAGCCCATCTTAATTTTTTTTTAAACCTAAAAAGAAAAACACATACAATCCAAGAATTCTAAAGCTAAGTTGTCATTCAAGAGTATATACACCTCTCAATTTGTAGATGAGGAAAATTCAATGAATTAAGAGGTACAATGTGACTAATCAAGGCTCCGAGGCTTCAGAGGAAGTCCTAGGATTAAAAACAAGCGTCCTAAATATTGGTGGCCCCTGTCCCATTGGCCTCACCAATGTCTCATTCAATGTCCCCTTCCTAATTTCACCTGCAGTGAACATGCTCATGGGCACACACAAATGATTTCATTTCTTCACTATCCATTTATAACTTGACAATTCAAGCCATAGTACTGTTAATAACCAACTTTTGAATTTAGGCAATCAGTTCTCACTTCTGTAACTGTGATCTGGCTGTAACTTATGTCTTCAGGACATGAGAAAGAGAGCAGTTTTCTTACTTGTTATTTTGCCTGCCTGCACTTAATTTTAAGAATGGCTTTATTTGTTCATTTATGAAATAAAAAATCTAGACTATAAAATATGTCAATGGATTTAAATAGCACAAATTCCTAAAAGGCTGTGGCCATGCTCAAATATGTAAGATGCCCAATGGACCTGAATGAGTAAGTGTTCATCTTACAAATATCTTTTTATCATCAACAATTTCATGGAAGAAGCCCAAGTGCCCATCGATACACGAATGGATTAGTAAACTGTGTTACATGTATACCATGGAATAAAGCTACCATTTTAAATGATAAGCTTTGCAACAAGTTATAAGTGTTATTAACTATATTCTTGGAAATGCAATACAGTATCTTCAGTTTTGTACCATGTTAAGTTGAATGAGGAGGTATTCGGTGTAAAATTGTCATATCATTCTAAAGTGTGTTGGCTGTTTCAGGGACTATTGTTCGCCAAAATTTTCTCTCTGAAAGAACAGATAGTTAAGTTTTATGAAGAACAGAGTTAGCAATGTGAATTATTGAAAGAAGATTTTTTTTATAGGTGTGTAGCCTTTCTCTGTAATATCATGTCAAATCAAATCCATTTGAATATTTCTTTGCAAGGTAAAAAACTAAGTCTATTTGTGTTATGTGCGAAAAAAATCCAAGCATTTCAAAAGAACTATTTTTTTTAAATACCTTTTCAAAAGAATATTTCAGAGGAACATTTTTCATAATTAACAAAGGTCATTGATGAACAGGAAGGTATATGCAAAGTATTTGAAGAATACACAGCTATTATAGACCTATTAATTGGAGACTACAATGAAAGTTTCCCTGATTTTGAGAATCATGACATCATACTCAATTAGCATTTCAGCCTCACCTGGTTGATATTCCCAAGATACCTAAGGAATTACAGATAGAATTGATTGAGCTCTCAGTAGGTGACATTTTGAAGTCATTATTTGATGCTAAGAAAGATGCATTTGAAATATGGAAAAATGTGGAAGACACACAGCTTTAGCAACATGCCTCTAAAATCCTTTCTTGCTTTTCAACCACTTATTGCATTATTAATATGAATCTACATTCTTCTACATAACCCACATCTAGATGTTCTTAAGGTTACAAATGACTGATACCCACCTAGAGGTTCAAATGCAGACCTCTATGCTGCAAGCAAATATTCAAATGCTTTCCAACAAAATGCAGACACAACAAAATCATTCAATGTTTTAACTTTTAACAAACAGTTTCCATTTTTGGAATTATTAAGTACATAATAGGTTATTACAAAACAATATACATTATTAAGTATATCTAATTGAAGTTTCTTGAATGTGGCCTTATTTGATTACAGCTAAATTAATGCAGCCTTCCAGCATGAAAAGGTTCCCCATCCCTAGCGTAGGTGTCGTTGTTATTAGCGTTTCAGAAATTAAGACATAAAGACACACTTTAATGCCAAAACCTTTATACTGACATTTTTTTGAGGATATGGACTTTGGAGACAAAAACTGAGAACCAAATCTCACTCTGCCATTTACTAAAAGTGGCAGCCACTTTGACAAATTACTAAATCTCTGTAATTTCTTCAGTTGCAAAATTCACAAGCTTTTGGTGAGAAAAGTTTAATGAGGAATGGAAATTATTTTGCATAATGTTAATCCCCTATTAAGTGTCCAAAATACATCAGCTAATATTATTTTTCTTGTTATTGTTATTTTTATAGGTAGATACAAAGGAAAACCTCTAGCACAATCTCAAGAATATAGTAGATGGTTAATAAATAATAGCTTTCCTTTTTGTACATTTTTCAAAAGTCTTTATAGATAAAAGAATAGATAAAAGATTACCCCCACAGACCTGAAATGGAATACAACTAGGACAGAATCCCACAAGACTTTGAGAATATGTCTGTGAGTGACCTTGAAATGAAAACCCAGGTACTATTTTTGATCCTGTTTCTAAATTTAACTGCAACATAGTCTCATATTAGTTCTCTCATTGCCAGGGAGTTTGGTGTTCATTTAACATACACTGGGAACATTTCTCAGCATTATCAGCTTTCAAATCTTGGCAGCGAAAGTGTTTCAATGACTATTCAGATTTCCCACATAGTAAAATTTAATAAAAGACTTATGGATTGAAGAGGGAGAGTGGGTAGGTATGAAAGATGTGACGGTTCTGACAGATTTCTTTCCTCCTTTCAAATGCAAAAATCACAAAGTCCTTTTAAATTACTGAGAACATTACAACTGAATGCTAATACTCTTTAAAATCTAAGCATCATCAATGACTATTAAAATGAATGTAGTGCTAAAGTATATTTGAAATTCAGTGCTCTAAGAAAAAGTTCACTGGCAACCAAAAGTTGTTCTTATACTGACTGTCTGATTAAGACTACTTGCCTGAAAAACTAAATGATGCATCAACACTGCAAACTCAAATCAATTTAATTGATTTGTGTATATCATTATCCTATGTGTTATGTTTATGCTTTTAATTGTCAAAAGCAGAATCTGCCAGTTAAGAGCTGTGTTGTGTATACAGTAGTTAGGGAATAAAGAGTTCACTCTTTGAGCTATGTCATACACATAGTATGTGCCAAGAGCACTATTATTCAAAAATAGGAAAGTGACAGTTCAATGAATAGTTTTGCTGATTCATTATTAGCTCAGCAAATCTTGGAGGCTAATGTAGAGGTGATACTACACTCCAAAGACCAGGCTGGTTTCCAGAGCAGTCAAGTAGAAGTTCCAAAAGATGATTGCTCATAAACTTGGCCCTATGATTTTAACCTACCAATTTGAAAAGTGATGTCACAGAAGTTCTATTTTAATTAACTAACATTATTGGCTAATAATTACCATTAAAACTAATTTTTCAAGAAAGCAGAAAGTATGTATAATCTTGCTTATGTCTAATAAAAATAAGCCAGTCATATTAAATCAGTTTTGTTTAACATTTATGATAAGTTTTTGTTAGAACAAGAAAAATCATAAAATTTAACGTTGATATTTAATTCCTTTATTTTTGTTGATAACAGAATTGGAATTTAACACATCCGTAAAGGGGATTTTAGAACTTTTAGTTTGGTGTTACTTCATTCATGAAAATGAGGAAAGGAGAACATATATACTAAGCTGTTATGGATGAGAAGCATTTTGATTTGAAAAAAAGACAAAGTAACAACCTTGTATTGATTGTTTGACAAATGCTGATCATAACAAATATTTCCTAGTGTTCCTAAACTTGCTTCACTGTGCAAATAAATCAGTTGAGGCAACAAATAAAATTAAGGGTTTCACTTCCAGCAAATGCTGCTTAGGAGTAAACAAGCCAGTGAGAAGTAATCCTCTCCTGTTTTCCATTTCTTATATAAAATATTTTGGGAAATAGGTCTGTGAGGAGAAGCTCAGTCTTCTAATGAGAAAAATTAGGTTACAATTATATTCAAAAATTGAATCCTGCTCTCTCTTTTGAAAAATAGGAAAAAGAAAATGAACTCCAGGCAAGCAGCAGATCAAGAGGGGTCATGGCCAGGAAAGCAATCGCCAGCTTCATCCACAGTGAAGCAGAAACCAGATCTTGAGTGTCAGGCACGGGAACTGAGAACGGAACATTAGAGATGATACCACTGTCTTCTTGGTGCCCTGTATCCCTAGTAGTTTCTCTTTAAGGCTTGTGGTCACTGCTTATCTGATCTGGTTGGTAAAAACAGAGGAGTCACTCAACTCCTCTGCCTTAGCTTTGGAGCTTTCTGCAATAAGCAAGAACAAATACTTAAACAATCTTTCTACATTTTCAGGGAAAATATATACAAATTATTGATCATCTACTAATGTAAGTCATTTGTAAGTTATAGCATACTGAAAATCCCTTTTGATTAATAGCAATTTGTAAAATAATGTACTGCATGACAAGGAAAATTTGTGATGAGGCAATGGAGAGTTTCTTTGTGAATATTTCTTGTTTTCTTTCATTAAAGATTCGTTTTTTGTTTGTTTTTAACACAAAGCTCTTCTTCCTTGCTCTGTAATTCTTGAGCACCACTGAAAATATTTTGATTATTTTGGGTGCCACCAGTTTGGTAGCCTTCTTTCTTTAGTTACAATTCACTGACACACACTGCTTGACAAAAAAAAAAAAGAATCCATAAGAATTTCCAGAGAAGGCATTCATATGCAGCGTGCGTTAGGGTTTTCATTTTCATTTGGCATTTTCCACCTCAACTAAGTTATCACTTGGTGTAAACTTTAAAGAAGAATGTCCTCAGTTAAAAAGAAAAAAATTTGAAGTTCTTCTGCTTAACTTCAGATACTCCTGTCACCTTTAAATAGAAGAAAACTGTTTTTGTGCTTTTACGTATCTGGAAATCAGGTGCCTTTCTCTCTCTCTCTCTCTCTCACCGCCCTATAGCTCAACCTCCATCTACCAGTTTCTACCTCTTTAATGTCTTCTTTCTCTAAAATACAAGATTTTTTTGTAACCCACACAATGGTAATGATTGCTCCAGGTTTTATTGTCCTTTTCTGAGTTGTTATCTGTAGAGAGTTTGGCACACTGTAACTCTTCAACAAATGTATCTATTACATAAGTTTCTCATCCCTTTCTCAGGCTATAACTTATGCAGAAACCCTGCTGAACATAAAAATCAAGTGGACAATTGTAACATGAATTGAAATGTGGTAATGAACAGATGCGATCAGTGTATATTTATAAGCAAATATTGTGCTTCATCAATCTTATGATGCCATCAGTTACAAGGCACACCATTGTAAGGACTACTAAGAAATAAAACATATTTCCAATTAAATTTGACATATCATGAATTTTAAAATGCATTCCAATTTTATCAATGAAAAAATGGAGAAGGGAAAGTACCATAGAATTGATGAAATGTGCCTTTTCTCCTTGTTCTACTCTCAGTGTAACTATAAAGCACATTATATTTACTTAACTGCCTTCTTTCTCGCTTTGTTTTTCAAATCAAATTTATGTGCAAGTAATTTTGCTAATTCTGCCTTAATTTTAGAACTCAGTTGAAGGCCTGTTTTGGGGTTTCCTCCAGTCTATGTCATGGAACTTGGCACCGTTTGCGTCTGTGGAGTTAATTGCGTTTATTCTGCCTTCAGCTGGCCAGTGGCATAGAATCACAGGTATCACAGAGAACTGGCACATGGGCCCAATACTCTGGCACCACTCTGTTATCCAGGATTAAAAGGATTACTCCAAAAGTACATGTCAATTTTAAAGGCATTTGGACTTGTTGTACACAATCAGGAGGGAGGAAAGTTGGTCTTCAGTGTCATCCTTCTTTTTAATGACCATTTTTCATACTTAAATGTTCCAAAACAGAAAGGTTAGAAGGTGCCCTATTGTTTTTCCCTACTTTAAGTTCACAGTCCCTAATAATAGCTGTGTTTCACTCATCTCCTCAGGGGTAGCAGTTTAGCAATTAGCAGATCTGATAATATATAGAATCCCTCCAATTGGCTAGATAAAGAAAACTCTGCCCCCAGAAAAAAGAATACGCCTTTAACACCGGTCTTTTGAAAATCATTAATAATATTTGTCCTTTAATTAGAGATTCCAAGTGAATGTGGTTAACGGCAGGGGCGTTTTAGAACAAAAGGCAAGAGACAGAAGTTATGGATGAAGATGGCCAATTAGACACAGGCAGATTCGCACATTCCCAGAAGACCGACTTGGAGACGGTGCTAGAGAGGTGATGGAAAACACCAGAAGCAGGGCTCGGCCTGCCGTAGGGAACGGCTTAGGGATTGCACAGACACGTTGCTGCAGAAAGGGAAGCCATATGGAATTCCACAGGCGTTCAAGGTCAGGGCCACTTGAGGCTGGTGCCATTCTGAGAGTTTAGATAACGGGAGATACAGGTGCAGGCAGCCCCAGAGCAGCTCTGAGGAGGGACAGAGGAATCTAGTGCTCCCACGCTCCCCTGGGAAGGCCACCTCTGGGCTTCTTTGAGACTGAGAGGTAAGTGGACCTCATTTTCCAAGTTCTCACCAGCACTGTTCTCCTGCGTGGGACCCCCGCCTTTCAGGTCCTAGGTTCAAGGAACCCTTTTGAGAGTTTAACACGAGGCTGTGCCTCACCCTTGGACTCAGTTGGGCTCAGCAGCCGCCACCTGGCTGGAGAGGGGCAGAAAAACTAGGCTTCCCAGCACACATCTGGGGCTGTGCCCCCCAGCCTGAGCTGGCTGCCGTGGGACCAAGTATCAGGGGAACTGCATTCTCACGGTTTTCCTTCAGCACAGCCTGCCTGAAAGGTGCTCCCTATCTGGTTACAGTTCCAAGGTTCCATTTTGGAAATTTAGAGCTGGGTAGCTCCTCATCCTCAAGCTGAGTTTGGGCTGACTCTGCTGCGGCCCTGCCCAGCTGAGGAAGAACAAGGGAGCCCGAGGTCTCCTACACATGCTCAGGACCGTTCCCACCACCCCGCTGCAGGTTTGTGAGACGCAGATGCAAGCAGGCTGCACTCGTCTCTTACCCAGGCCACTTGCCTGAAAGGGACCCTGCCCTCTCTGCGAGCCCACAGCGAGGTGGTGGCATCGGAGGCTTAACAGTAGGCTGTGCCCCACCATCAGGCTGAGTTCAAGGTGACAGGCTATAGCCACTGTCTGGCTGGAAAGAAATAAGGGATACTAAGTTCTCCTAAGCGCACTTAGGACAATAGTATCACCCTGTTATAGACACCTGTGGGAATTACAACTGGCCTGCCTAATCCATTTCAGCTGCCAGTAAAGCCAACCTGGACCACTCGAGTCCGAGTGGGTGGCTCCAACACCACTACTGTCACTTCCCATATCACTCAACTGCTCAGGGACCTTAGAGCTCACTCACACACCGCCCTCTGCTCCAATATCTAGCTTCTGAGCAAGCCACCTGAAGGGCCAGAACTTGGCCCCCAAGACACGGTTGTTAACAGTGTTAACCACTAGTAGCATAAGCTGCTCTGAGACCAAAACTCAGTCATGCTCAGCCCCCTGCTTTCACTGCTGGGTCCCCAAGACTGGCTTTGCTGGTGTTCAAGTCCCCAGGAAAACTTTGCCACAGCCTCAACTAATAACTTCCTTAGTCGCCACTGGAATAAAAAAGATCACTAACCCTGTGTACTGCCTAAGAAATTATGCAAAGACCACACTACTGCAGGCACCTAAAACCCAAAGTGCCTACTCGAAGTGTCCTACTCACCAACTATATATATATATATATATATATATATATGCATGTATATTTATGTGTGTGTATATATATATATACATATACATATAATTTTCAGGAAAAAATTTCCCCTTTCAAAAGCAATTTCAAAAAATCAGAACAAGTTACTGCTACATCAGATGTGCAGATATCATTGAAACATCTAGCTGGAAAACAGAATGGATTAGAGAAGCGATCAGTTGAAGGCAGGAGACCTCTAGAAGGTCATTGCTGTTATCCTTGTGAGAATATGATGTTGGGAATCAGAGTGAGGTGATTGGTGGTGGAGTTGGGGAAAAGTGAATAAACCTGAGAGACATTTAGGGCTAGAATCGTTAAGACTTATGTGGGCAGTGAAGAGAAGCAGTTGACTGTGACTGAATGATGTCTGACAGTTAAGTTCCTTATAGGTCAGAGAACACTTCTTAGAATTTTAATTCATTTAAAGTTATTAAGACGTTTTTAATGGTCCAGAATATAATGTATCTTGGTAAATTTTGAACACTAAAGGAGTGTGCATTCTACTGTTGTTGTGTGGACTGTTTTAGCAATATCAGTTAGGTTGAGTTGATAATGTTCAAACGTTTTATATTGTTATTGATTTTCTGTCTACTTGTTCTATTATTGATTGAGAAAGAGATATTGAAACCTCTAGTTATAGAAGGTTTGTTTACTTCTTCAATTCTATCACTTTTTGCTGTATGTATTTTAAAAATCAGTTATTAGATGCATAAAGATTTAGATTGTTATATCTTTTCAATAAATAGATTTCTTTATTATTATGAAATGATGTTCTTTATCCATGGTGATGTAATTTGCTTTAACATCTACTTTGTCTGACATTGTAATAGCTACTCCAGCTTCCTTTTGAATAGTGTTAGCCTCGCATCTTTTTTGTTATCTTTATATTAGTATGTTTATTATAGGTAGTATTGACAATACTATGCATTTAAATGGAATATTTGGACCTGTTGTATTTAAAATGATTATTAATAGCAGAGTTTTAAGTCTATCATCTTTCATTTTCTATTTGTCTCAGGTGTTTTTTGTTCTGCTTTTCTCCTTTTCCTGCCTTCTTTTATTGAGTCATTTTCATGATTACATGTTATGATTTTGTTTAAATGACTAGTTTAAACAAACATTTAAAATATAAGAAAATATATATTAGTTTTTACTCGTCAAAATGACTATTTTTTCCTAGTGCTCTTCCTTTCTTTAAATGCTTATTTTTAGCATTTAAATGCCAAATGAACTCAGCAGATTTCCTTTAAAATTTCTTTTAGTGTAGGTCTCCTCAAAATAAAAATTTTAGGCTTTCATATGTCTAATGTATCTTTATTTTGCATTTATGTTTAAACAACATATTCACTGAGTATTAATTTTGATATCAATTTTTTTCTTTCACAACTCTAAAGATGTTCCACTGTCTTCTTGGTTGAGGTTTTGCAAAGAGAAATCTGCTGTCTTCTTATCTTCTTGTCTCTACACACCATGTCTCTGCCCCCTCCCACCAGCTACTTTTTCCTTTATAACTGGTTTTGAGTATCTTCATTATAAAATACCTTGGTGTATTTGTTGTCAAGATTTTTGTGTCTAGGGCTCATTTACTTTCTTAGAATGTGGATGTTTAATTTTCACAAAATTTGCAGAATTTTGGGCATTATGTCCCAAAGTATTTTGTGTGTCCTCTCTCTTTTCTTTCCTTCATAGTCCACTCTTGTAAACATAGGGTTGCTTCAAGTTGTTTATATTGTTATGCCCTGATGTTCTTGGCATTCTTATAAAAAAGTTTTTCTTTTTTTTTTTTGCCTCAAGCTGTCACCCTGGATAGAGTGCTGTGACATCACAGATCACAGCAACCTCCAACTCCTGGGCTCAAGCAAGTCTCCTGCCTCCGCCTCCCAAGTAGCTGGGACCACAGGGGCCCGCCACAACGCCCGACCATTTTTTGGTTGTTGCTGTCGTTGTTTGGCGGGCCTGGACTGGATTCGAACCCGCCAGCTCAGGTGTACGTGGCTGGCGCCTTAGCCCGTTGAACTACAGGCGCTGAGCCAAAAAAGTTTTTCTTTTTATGTTTTAAATTTTGGATAGTTTCTAATGCAATTTCCTCAATATCTTACATACTAATTTTTGATACTGTAGCTTTTATTTCTGGAAGTTTGTTTTCTTTTAAATATTTCAACTTCTTTTTAGACATGATGAATTCAGTTATAAGTGTTTTATGTCCTTAGGTCTACAAACTCTTACAACTCTATCAGTTTCTTTTTTTTTTATTTCAAATTAATGTGAGGGTGCAAATTTTTAAGTTACATTGTTCTCACTTCCAAAGTAAAGTTCCAGTTGTAAACTCGCCCCTCATCCAGGGGGCATGTTATACACCCTCACAATGTACACATTAGGTGATATCCCACCATGTGCCCTCCCTCCTTCTGCCAATTATCCTCCCCTCCCCCTTCCCACCTCCCTCTACATCTGTACTAGGCTATATTTGTGTTTTATTGTTCATATGAGCATGCAATTGTTTATATATTGGTTTCGTATTAGTATGGAGTACATTAGATATTTATTTTTCCATTCTTGCAATACTTCCCTAAGAAGAATATTTCAACTCCATCCAGGTAAATGTAAAAAATGTAAAGTTTTCATCTTGTTTAATGGCTGAATAGTATTCCATGGTATACCATGTTTGTTGATCCATTCAATTGGGTCATATCTTCCTGTTTCATTGCATTTGCAAATCTTTGATAAAATGCCAGATCTTGTGGATTTTATTTGTTGAACAGACATTTTCATATTCCTGTAAATGCATGTGTTTTTAAGCTTTGCACTTGTAAGCAGTTAAATTACTTGGATCCTTCAGAGGTTTACTTATATAACATGTTTGGTGGGTCCAGAAAAGTTCCTAGTCTAAGGCTAATTATTTTCAACTACTGAGAACTCTACCCAATGCTACATGAAATGTGAGTTTTTCCAGTCTGTCTATATAAGAAATGGGTACTTTTCCTAGCCCTGTGCAAATGTTAAGCACTAGTCCCTTCAATTCTTTTAGATGGTTAATTTACAGCTTCTGACAGTTTCCTTAAATGCATGCACAAATCAGTACCTTTGCTGAATACTCAGTGGCGACCTTCTACCTATGTTCATTTTCCTTGAACTGTGCCTTCAAAATTTTTTCACAGTAGTAAGCTAAGACATTTTCAGGGCTCACCTCATTTGTTTCCTATCTCTCAGAAATCACTATCTTTGTTGTCTGATGCCTAGTATCTTGATTCAATATTTTTGTTGTTGTTGTACATACAGGAGGGTAAAATCCTGCCCTTTTCACCCTATATTGCCTCAAAGCTGAATTCCCAGCTGACCTTAATAATAGAAATGGGCCACAAGAAGATTGAGAATGTTATATATAGTTCTTCTGTAGAAAATCCAGCTTATGGTAAAACATTGAATCAAAGTTTCTCTCTACATACATATATCTATGTATATCTTTTTTAATTTAAACTATATTCCCCTCCTCTGGAGAAGTATCAATTTTAATGAGCAAGAAATTCAATTCTAAATACTATTCACCAAAGAAAAAAAGAAAGGAAGGAAAGAAAGAAAAAAGAAAAAGAAAAACAAACCTAGATGCTGCAAGGGTATCTGTCATTAAATAAGTGGTGATAACGTCACAGAAGTGTGTACCTTAAATCCAGCCTCTGCAATACTTTTATATTAGAGTTATTCTTAGATATTAAAGAATTATATGACTTCCTTCCTACTGAGGAAAAGTTTCAACCTTTCTCTGTCAAACAAGTTTTTAGATCAAAAGTACAGTATAACTGATAGAATATTGAGTTAGTTGAAATAACAAAACCCTTTCATGAAATAATTTATTATGGTTTGCCTCAGAAATATTACCTTCCTAAATGGGAATTAATCCAGCAGGTGTTAATGAAAGTGAGGTATGCAGATATATCTGCAAAATTATTTATTTTTAAAAATGCTTTCAAAAAGTTTTATTATAGGTAAGTTTATACCTATATTGTCAATTTTATGTAATAACATGATCTTTGCAAAAATATTTAATATTTAATCAACATCAAGTTCAACAACTTAGGAAGCATTGCATTCTTTATTGAGCACAATGACTTTTTCAATTTTAAAAGCAATTTTTGTTACAATAGGTAATTTTTAAAATCTTGATATATGGGAAACATTTCTAGAAAAGATGAAAACTTTTGAATGAAAATAGATGTAAGCAAACAATGGAAGAATTCATTCAGATTGGAAAGTAAATTAAAAAAAAACCTGTGAATTCCTTTTTCTTGCAGTTGTGTGCTTTAAACTTTTTGGTATGTAACTTAGAGATAGTCACTTTTTTTCTTTTCACTGAAGATCAAGTTATCGGCAAAGTACAAAATGGTAATTAAAACATTCTAGTTCAGTACTAGGCATACATTGTTCTTTTAATGAATCAGATTATCCCAACTTTGTAAGGATTAATTAGGTACTTGTAGCAGTTCCTTTAAATTTCTTAGAACTCTATGCCACTGGATAACTTAAGTGGCAGCCTTGTAAACCTCAAAGAGTTAACAGAAGCTCAGAAAATCTTTTACACTTAATTCTACTAGAAGAGAACTTTCGATTAACTATAACATTATTAAAATATTATCATTCAGTTTTTCATTTAAGTATTAACTAAGGTTTATGTAAGAACTGAATATCATTAAAAAAGGGTACTAAATATTGTAGTATCTTTTTTTTTAGGAAAAAATACAGAAAATTGCATAAAATATTTTTTGAAACTTGCACATATTTTTCTTTAAAATCAAAAAACATTTTGATTTTATTATTGTTAATATAATAGATTAAAACATGTATTTTGGAATAATTTTATATTTACTGAAAGGTTGACAAGATAGTATAAAGAGTTCCCACATATGATTCCTCTAACTCCTTTAATGCTGGCATATTAAACAACATTTATCCAAACCAAGGAATTAACATTGATATAATACTGTTAGCTAAAATACTAATTTTATTCATACTTTACTACTAATATTCTTCTTCTCTTCCAAGATCTGTTCCAGGATGCCTTTAGTCATCATGCGTCTTCAGTCTCCTCCACTAGGTGACATTTCCTCAGTCCTTCCTTGTTTTTTACCTATGAACTTGATAATTTTTGAGAGTAATAGCCAGGTATTTTTTGGTCCCTCAATCTGGTTTTGTCTGCTTTTTTCCTCGTGATTAGGAATTACCAATGGACTTTGGGGGAAGACAATCTCAGAGGCCAAGTGTGTTTCGCACCACGTCACATCATGGGGTACATGGTATCAACGTGTATTGTCCCTGGTGCTGCTCATCTTGATCACTTGGTTAAGGCGAGTCCGATAGCTTTCTCCCCTGTAAAGTTAGTATTTTTCTCTTCCATGTTGTATTGTGTGGAAGCATGAAACTAAGTTTAGCCCACGGTCAAGTCAAGGAGAGTTTTAAGCTACACTTCCTGGAGAGGGGAGGCTCTGTACAAAATTATTTGAAATAATTTTCCTCTTTCTCTCCCATCTCTTTATTTGTTTAATCTATTATTTGTTTTAGGGTGTGCCCATAGATACTTACTTTACTCTTCAGGTTATAATGCTATACTACTGTTATTTATTTTGTTGCTCAAATGATTCCTGCTTAGACCACTGGGGACTCTTTGGGGTTGACCCCTATGTTCTTTTGGTGTGCCCCCATGTATATGTACACACACGCAGACACACATACACACACATATATAAAGGGCTAAAGGATTGTCTAGAAAGTATCCATGGTACCATGAAGGCTAGAAACATACATGGTTGCATACTTTGAGGACAACCCTCCCACCCCCCAACACACACACACACACACACACACACATGTGTTTATGTGTGTTGTTGTTAACTCTTCTTACTTTCTGGCTCTATAAAACTCAGACTAATATTTCATTTTCCTTACCTAGACCAAGAATCACTCATTTCTTTTTAATGGTGAATGGTATTTAAAAACTAAGTCCTGAGTGCAGGGTATACTTGTTGTTACTGGGGTGTCACTACTTTCTTACTATCTCTGCAGACAGAGCTAAGAGACATTTGTGTTACTCACACCTGCGTATAGTCACTCCCAATTCTCTGTGTTAGTGTGAATTCATACAGCTATCTCGGATTCTAATTCAGCAACATAGGGTTTATTCTTTTCGTCTCTCATTGTTTATTCGTAACTCCTATCTCTGACAGTGAGAAATCCAGACACTACTCTGTATAATGTATTCATTTTTTTGTTGTTGTTGAACTGTTGTATACTTTCAGAGTAGCTTTAGAATCTGTAGCCCATACCCCTGTGAAAAATAAATTTACCAGATAGAGTATAGTGTTTATGTATAATTCTTTCGGCTTTGAGTCTTAAAGTATCCAGTCCAAATATTGTTTTCCAAAGTTAACTTAGGTCAGCACTTTTTTTCTCAGTTATGTAGTTTTAAAGAGAATTCTTTTGAGCAAAAAACACAACCACAGGCTGTAAGGAATTTAGATTGCCAAGGCTTGTTTTGAAGGTGATTGTGACTTATTTCACACAGAAGCAGTATTATGAGGGATTTTAGTCCATCATAATAATAACTCACTTCAATATTATCAGAGCTATTTGTCCTTTGAGTGGGACTATTAGAACCCTGAACTGCATCCTCCTGTAGGGGTGAAGCAAGACTTAGGCAAGGTTACCTGCTGTGACTTTTATTAAATATAGTTATAAGAAGGCAACTTTGCTTTTCCCTTCTAAATTCATTTAGTTGCCTTAGGCTGGTACCCTTGCAATGATTGTCTTGCAATCATTGAGAACTCATTTTGAAAAGACTGAATAAATGTGTTAGTTTGCTGAGGCTACTAAAGCAGATTACCACAAACCAGGTGGTTTAAAACGACAGAAATGTATTATCTCATCATTCTGGAGGCCAGAAGTTAGAGATTAAAGAACTGTCAGTGTCAACCATTCTCTGGAGGCTCTAGGGGAGAATCTCTTGATGCCTCTTTCTGCTGCTGTTGGCATTTCTGCCTTGTGGTCACATCACTTCAGTTTTTGATTTCCCGATCACATTGCCTTCTTCTCCTCTGTGTCTGTATCCTCTGCCTATCTCTTCTCTTACCAATGGATTTGGGCCCAATAGGAAGAGCTCCTCATCTCAAAATCCTTAACTATATCTTCATTGCAAACACTCACTTGTTCTAAGAATTAGAATGTAGATATATCTTTAGGGGGGACTATCATTCAAGCTACTACAATAGGTGATGGTAATTGGAAGTGTCTTCATATGAGTACATAAGGGCTTTGTGAGTTAAGTTTTATATGATAGGGCTGGGCATGGTGGTTGACACCTATAATTCTAGCACTTTAGGAGGCCAAGGTGGGATGATTGCTTGAGACTGTGAGTTGGAGACCAGCCTGGAAAATACGTTTCTATAAAAAATAGAAAAATTAGCTGGGCATGGTGGTGTGTGCCTGTACTCCCAGCTATTTGGGAGACTGAGGCAGGAGAATGGTTTGAGCACAGGAGTTTGAAATTGCAGTGAGTTATGAACACACTACTGCACTGTAGCCAAGATAACAGAGTGAGGCCCTGTTCAAAGAAATAAGATTAAAAATAAATACATTTTCTATGATGAAAAGTCCCTCCCCCAGCCATTTTCTGGCTCTTTGTTTTGTTCTGGATTAGTTGAGTTTGCCAGTTACCTGGGTTTCATTTGGGTAAAGTTGATAGATGCACAATCTTTTGAGCAAAAAACACAACCATAGGCTATAAAGAATTTAGAAATGTAAGATTAAAAAAGATTATTTACAAAAATAAAACAATTTAGTTTGTTTTATTTTTGTCTTAAGTTATTTAAAGGGAGAAAAGCCCTTATCCTTCATTTTGATACTCCTGATAGTCAGTATACAAGATAGTTCTTAAGAGTATGGACTCTTGGCTCGGCGCCTGTGGCTCAGCGGGCTAAGGCGCCAGCCATGTACACCTGAGCTGGTGGGTTTGAATCCAACCTGGGCCCGCCAAAACAACAATGGCAGCTGCAACCAAAAGAATGGCCGGGCTTTGTGGCGTGTGCCTGTGGTCCCAGCTACTTGGGAGGCGGAAGGAAGAGACTCGCTTGAGTTCAGGAATTGGAGGTTGCTGTGAGCTGTGATGCTACAGCACTCTACCCAGGGTGATAGCTTGAGGCTCTGTCTCAAAAAAAAAAAAAAAAGTGTATGGACTCTGCAAAAGGTCTGCCTAGGTTCGAATCCTGGCTCCTGCTGGATATATGACCTCATGCAACTGTCTCGTCTTCATCTTTATTTTCCACAGGGTTATGGACCTTATAAACACACACGTAGACACATTTATATACATATCTATATCTATACATAGACATGTTAAAATATACAGACACAAATACGCACAAATGACTGAAATAGTGCCCAGACTGTAAAAAGCACTGTGTGTTATTAGTAGCTAATATTCTGAAGGAACACTGTAGTCATCTTTAATATAACCCCTGATTGGTAAGCTCAATTATCTTGTCTATTATTACCGACTTTATGGATAAAATGTTTGCAAATATTTCAAATAGGAAACAATCAAAGAGTACTAACAATTACAGATATAAAATAATCATTAGAGATAGAGATTAGAGATAAATAATCATTAGAGATAGAGGCATAAAGGAAGCCTGTAAATTTCAGGAAAATAAAAATTGCCATGTTGTCTGGGTAGATGTGAGCCTCGGGAAAATTGTTTCTAATGGAGAGGATCAGATTGTGACAAAAGTTGGAACCTTTCACCTTGAGGTTACTGGTATACTTTCAACTTATGACAAAAGTAACTGAAAATCCTTGCGGTTTAAAAACTATTCAGAACCATCTCAGGAACGAGTTGTTTGCTTTACTCTGGTTTCAGGGTGGCAAATATTCTCTCATAGTGAACATTCATCACTTGACCATCTAAGTGGAGAGGTTAGAGGGTGTATGGGTCTCAAGTGAGAATAAATAGTCTCTGGCCCCAGGGTTCTCTGAGAGGCTTGGTGAGTGCTAGAGGGGAAGTTTAGCTGGCCAATACCTCTGCTGAATTTAGAAATATGCAGCTATCTGGAGATGGGGAACGGAAACCAGGTAGGCATTGTGTTCGCTTTTCAATGGAGATTCTGACTTAACATTTAAAAAATAGCTTTATGAGGGATAATTTATATACCATAAAATTCACCTATTTTAAATGTGATTCAGTTATTTTTAGTGCATTTATAGAATCGTGCAATCATTGCCTCATTCAGTTTTAGATCTTTTTAAGGAGGAATTTAAAGGACATAAAACCCAATTGAGTTCCCTTATTTTGAAGAAGATAGTACCTGTGGGAGAGAGCAAGAAAGAGAGTGAGAGAGAATGAGAGAGAGAAATAATGATATTTTAAAATATGCTTAAATTTTAAAATGTAATTATAATGCATTTGTATAAAATTTTAAGCCGTCATTGTTTAACTTTCACCTACAAATTGTGAATACCTTAGTGGATGAAATGAAAGGTCTTTATATCTTCATTAAACAAAGATGTGGGGAATATGTTCATGTTGGAAGGCCACATTCACTTAGCTGTAACCAAATAAGGCCACACTCAAGAAACTTCAATTATTAAGAGATATCCTTAAATATCTACATAATTTTGTAAAAATCTAACTACTACATTTTTAATAATTTCTAAAAAAATGAAAACTATTTGTTAAAAGTTAACTAACCTTTAAATAACTTTGTTTTATCTGCTTTTTATTGGGAAGCATTTGAACATTTGCTGCAGCTTCAGTTGAGTCTCTAGACAGTCACTTGTGACCCTCAGCACATGTAGATTGGGGTTATGTAGGAGAATGTAGAGTCACAGCAATAAGCAGTTAAAAATCAAGAAAGCATTTTTTTGGCATGTTGTTTTAGGTATGTTATTGTATTTTTCCATATTTCAAACCTACGTTTCTTAGCATCAAACAATGACTTCAAAATGTCATCTACTGAGAGCTCAATCACTTACATCTGTGGTTCTTTAGGTACCTTGGTAATATCAACTAGGTGAGGCTGAAATACTAATTTGAGTGTGATTCACGATTCTCAAAGTCAGTGAACCTTTCCTTGTATTCTCCAATTAACAGGTCTTATGACAGTAGCATATTCTTCAAATGATTTACATATGTTAACCCTAACCCTAACCCCGCTGGCCCTCTCCCTCTATTTAAAAATATCCTGTTCATCAATGACCTTTGCTAACTGTAGAGAATGGTCCTCTGAAATTTCCTTTTGAAGAAGTATTTTGAAATAGGATACCTTTTTTTCAAAATTCTTGGATATTTTTGCCATATATCATATATAGACTTAGTTTTACCTTGCAAAGAAATATCCAAGTTGATTTGATTTGAGGTGATATCACATAGAAAGGCTGTACTCCTATAGAAATCTTTTCAATAATTCACATTTTTTATTTTGTTCTTCATAAAATTTAACTATCTGTTCTTTTAGAGAGAAAATGCTGGCTAACACCTGTCCCTGAAATAGGCAACACACTTCAGAAAGATATGGCAAATTCACATCGAATACTTTGTCATTCAACAAAACTAAAGATGCTCTGTTGCATTTGCAGGAATGTACTTAGCAATACTTATGACTTGTTGTGAGGTTTATCACTTAAAATAGCTTCAGCACAGAGATTTTGCTGATACAAGGTACAGTGAAAAGAAATGAGATTATCTGGATCTGTTAAATACATTATTTTTAATGTTTTTTTTTTTTTTAAGGCTAGTCAAGTGAAGCAGTGGGAATGGTGAAGGAACAAAGGAATCTGTAACGGGTTGTGACCAATTAGTTGTAAACATCACTGCACTCTTTTTAATCTATGCAGTAAGCCCTTCATGTTTTCCTGCCATGGAATGAGAATTGTTTGTACATACACACGCTAAATTTACCAAATTCAAATCAACTTCATGACATTTGTCTTCAAAGTTGTTGACAATATCTATTCCCTCTGTTCTATTCACAGGAGTCCCCAAAAGGAATGACTCTTTGTAGCAAAGAAAATCTGGTATGACCTTAGTAAAGTACAAAACCTGAGCTGAGTCAGTTGCATCACTTGATTCACTTAAAGCAATTGAATAATACATTTTTCTTTAAAAGTATTGATGAAGGTGTTCTGGAAAGATGAAGGCTCATTCTTGCAAGAGGCAGTTGTTTGCACTTGGAAACATCATGAGTGTCTAAGCGTCCTGCAGCTGCAACAATGCATTCCTTTACAATTGCTGTATCACTGAATGGCTTCCCTTCAATTTCTATATCCCTGAATTGTTTCTCTTTTTTCCTGAGTATGTAAACTATCTTATAAGTTGCTTCAGTGGTATTTTATCCAGCTCTTTTGGCTACTTGAAATAATTGCCTTTGCTTTTGATTTTCATCTTTTAATTTCTGCAATACAACCTTTAGTGCCTCTCCCTCTATTAATTTAATTTAATTTGACTTAAATTTTTTTTGAGACAGAATCTCACTTTCTTGCCCCCGGTAGAGGGCTGTGGCATCACTTTTGGGCTCGAATGACCCTCTTGCCTTTGCCCTTGGCCTCTGAAGTACCTGGGACTATTGGCAACGACCACAACACCCAGATAATTTTTTAGAGATGTAGCCTTACTCTTGGTCAAGTTGGTCTTTAACTCCTGAGCTCAAGCAATCCACCCACCTCAGCCTCCCAGAGTGCTGGGATTCAGGCATGAGCCATCGGGTGCTGGCCCTCTCCCTCTATTTAAAAAGATTTGTTGTTATTATAAGTGTTATAATGCTGATGAGCACTGAATTTCTTTAATGTTGTTACTGCAGTATCATAAAGTAAGCAAATCGTCTTGTACTTTGCAGATAGTACAATATTGCAATTCCCAATACTCATTAAAAAAATCTGTTTGGTTCCTTCATTGTTCTCTTTGTCTTTGACATGATGGGTTGTTAAGTAAACAGACAAGCTGTGCAACTATTCACAAATTCTTTAAACAGAAACATGTGCTGTTGTTGAAAACTGATAACAGGCAGGCATGCTCAATCCTCCACAAACTTTTGCCAACTGTTCTGCGTCATATTGGCACTGGAGTTCAGGTGGGGGAAGTTAGATAAATCATGATTGTAGCAGCTGTCAATTTAGCTCTTATGGCTCACTAATTTTTTTTTTTTTAAGACAGAGACTCAGTTGTTGCCCTCAGTAGGGTGCCTTGGCATCGTAGCTCATAGCTTCCCAAGTAGCTGGGACTACCGGTGTGTGCCACTCTACCTGGCTGGCTAGTTTTTCTAGGTTTAGTAGGGACAGGGTCTTGCTGTTGCTCCAGATGGTCTGGAACTCTTGAGCTCAAGCCACTCGCCTGCCTTGGTTTCCCAGAGTGTTAGGAATACAGGTGTGCCTGGACTCTATGGCTTACTAATGTAATTGTGCACGTCAGTCCCGGAGGATTATTTTGATTTCATTCTTTGGTATGTTAAATATGTTCAATTTAGAACAAAAAGTACAAAAGATGAAACAAAATATCTTAATAAAAATAAAAGAATGTGTTCTATAAAATATGGATTCACTCAAAAGGCTGCCCTTAATGACCTATCATGCCACAAATTCCCCCCCATTTAATAAATGCCATTCACATGCCATATACATGTGTAGGCACTTAAATGTTCAATTTAGTATTTTAATATTAAGCAACTTGATAGTAAATAAACTTACCATCCTCGTAATTCTTCCACATGTAAGAATTTCATATGCAGAATTGTTGAATAAATTTAAATGCTAATATAAGGAAATCTGAATGTATGTTATGGATGTAGTGCTGAAAAAGCCACAGTTTCCTTTTAAAGTAAATTCATTATCTGTTAACAATAATAATAGCTAACACTTACATACTGTCCAATAGATGCTAGTGACTATCACAAGTATGGGTTAAATTATTAAGCATTTTATTTAATTATCATATTTTAGAGCTAAGAAATAAATTTAAGATAAAGTAAGGTAAAGTAATTTACCAAGGTTATGAATGGTGGTTGTCTGATTAGAATTCAGGCGGTTTGGTTCCAGGATCTTTAACTCATTCATATCTAACCACAAAAAAGTTTCATTTTATCAACTATTTTTCTAATCCTTGCTAAATTGCTGTCCAACATTAAGCTCTTCCTTTATTGTTTTAACCATCTCCAAACTCCCACTGTTCTCTCCCCATCTAACTTCATCTTTGCATCTTTCTCTTCTTGTCCTGTACAACTTTAATGTTACCAAATGGCTCCAGGACAAAAGTGAGGCACAGAAATTTGACTTCCTTTAATGAGCTTTGTATTTCATGATTTTCTGTCTCCCCAAGACCTGACTATCTCAACTCTCCAGTGCTCTCTTTACTTTTCTTTCTTTTCTTTTTTATTAAATCATAGCTGTGTACATTAGTACACTCATGGGGTACAATATGCTGGTTTCATATACAATCTGAAATATTTTCATCAAGTTGGTTAACATAGCCTTCATGGCATTTTCTTAGTTATTGTGTTAAGACATTTATATTCTGCATTTAGTAAGTTTCACCTGTACCCTTCTAATATGCACCATAGGTGTGGTCCCACCAATTACACTCCTTCTACCCATCCACCCCCTTTCCCTCCCCTCCCTTGCCCCTCTCCCCATATTCTTATGCTATAATTGGGTTATAGCCTTCATATGAAAGCTATAGATTAGTTTCATAGTAGGGCTACCACTCCTTGCTCTTAAGTTACTATTTTTCTAGTTATTTCCCTGGAATTTGTTCTCAGATATTTCTTTTTATTTAATCTAATGATTTTCAATTGAGGGATATGTAATTTAAAAAGCATATTTAATATTATTTTATGCTTCAAAATATATTTATTTCTCTATTTAGAGACAGAATCTTACTCTGTTATCCCAGTTCCAGTACAGTGGTGACATCATAGTTCACCACAAACTCAAAACTCCTAAGCTCAAGTAATCTCCTGCCTCAACCTCCCAAGTAGGTGGGGCTATAGATGCCTGCCACCATGCCTGGCTAATTTTTTCTATTTTTAGTAGAGATTGCATCTCATTCTTGCTTAGGCTGGTCTGGAACTCCTAACCTCAAAGGATCCTACTGCCTTAGCCTCCTGGAGTGCTAGGAATACAGGCATGAACCACTATGCAAGGCCAACATTTTTTTAAAAAATAGCTTTATTGAAATGTATTTTCACATGGCATACAATTCATCCATTGAAAGTGTACTATTCATCAGTGAGAAATGTTCTGTCCCTGAAAATTAAAATTTTTAAAAATGTGTGCTATTCAATAATTTTTAATCTATACACAGATCTCTGTGTAATCATGACCATAATTGATTTTAGAAATTTTTCATTATCCCAAGAAGAAACTGTATAACCATCAGTAGTCAATCGCCATTTCTGCAGCCCTAGGAAACCAATACGCTACTTTCTGTCTTGTATATTTATAAATTCTGAACATTTTGTATATACAGAATCACACAGTAAGTCTTTTGTGAGGGGCTACTTCTACTTGCCACAATGTTTTCCAGGATCATCTGTATTGCAGCATGTATCACGAACGTTTGGTTTTGTAATGCAAACTGCTTAAAAGCAAACTTGGACACGGTGTTTTTGGCTTGTGAGATGCCCTAAAGGAAGGTGTAACAGGTGTAACTTCTACATGGCATGAAGCTGGAGAATGAAGCAGTTTTGAAGTTATTTACTGAGCATCCATTTGCCGTTATTAACTATTAACCACTCATGGATGACTCTCTAATTGCTATCTTCATTCCTAAATGATCAGTAGGCACCAAAATTACATTTCCAATTACACATATCCAACTTGATTATCCAGGGGTTGGCACCTTGAACTCAATTCACCCAGGCTCAGTGGCCCAATCTTTAACTCTTCTTTTTGTTTTCATAGTCAGTTGGTTGCCAAATGTTATAAATTACATTTTTGAAGTATTTCTTCTGCTTCGGCATTCTCATACTGTGATTCAGTGTGAAATAGAATAGGGGAAACTAGTTACACTAAAGATATTCTATGGTCCAAGTGAAAGATGATGGTGGTCTGTGAGTGATAGCAGCCGGATACAAAGGTTTATTTTACATCAGTAATCCCAATGACTTGAGAGGCTAACACAGAGGATCCCTTGAGTTAGGCGTTTCAGGGATCCTACGTGACAGAGCAAGATCCCAGCTCTAGAAAAAAAAGAAACAAAGTGATAGTAGGAGGAATGAGAAGACTGACTTTAGGTTATGTTATAAAGATAGTTGGCTTAGGTGTCTTAGCCAGATAAAGGGAGATTTCAGTAGGCAGGAAGTGGTATGAACATGGACTTCACAGGAGAGTTTGAAGATATGTATCTTTGGGTCTACTGGGTGTCATACTTTTTTCCTAGTGCTTCATATTTCACAAATGTTTGCACGTTCTTTGTCATCTACATGGAATAGAAAGCATGTTTTGCCTTAAAGCTGTCCAGGTCCTTTACTTTCTTCACAAGGCTATAAGTCTACACTTTTCAAGTCTTTATTAAATACTTAACAGAAAACTTTCCTTTTGTTTAAGTTTCCTTTCCTTTTCCTTAAGTTTAAAAACTTAAAGCCCGAAGTTGAGCAATACTGTTCTCCTCCCTAGGCCCTAAAATTCTCCACTCCTAGGTTTTAACAAAAAAAGAAAAGAGAGGCCACTCTCGCTGGCTATGAAGGGCGCTGGGCCACCGCGGCTCACTTTGAATTTCTAGGGTGCAAAGCAGCTTAGACTCTACTAGGTTGGCGGTCTCATTTTTCTTAGTGTCCAATTCTGTATTCTTAAAAAGGTATCACTGAACTAGTAGGTAGTAGATTAACAGGAATAAAAGTAGGAACTTCCTACTTTGAGAGGGAGCGAGTTATCTTGCCTTACCACTGTTAGTGGCAGTGGAATTCCAATTCAATGACCTGTCATTTGTCATCACATACAGATTAAGGGTCGAAAATCTAGTTACACCTATCAACACAGGCAAATGCCCTTTTTTGGTAGTACAGAGACGGTGAAAAGTTCTGGCCATTATTTTAATTCTCAGATGTTGGTTGGTAGTCGGTGGTATTTGGTTAAATTCATGAGACATGGCGAAATCTGGAGAGCCCCGTTAGTAAATGACATTAACGTATTCAACAGAATTAGTGTTCCCTTCTTTAATGAATTTATCTTAAATACAGCCCCAACCAAAAATTCTTACAACTTTGGTAGGCAAAGTCCCTTCCAAGAAACCACACTGCAATTGGAAGGGGGCGCCGCCAGTGTGGAAAACGGGGAGCGCTTCAGAGCGGAGAACGGGGCAGGGAGAGGAGGACCAGGCTGAGCGGGCCCGCCCGGGACCCGCCCCCTCGGGCGCCTCGGTTCGCGGGGAAACCTTTGGGGGGAGGAAGGGCAGGTCCCGAGGCCTCCAGGTGCCAGCCGCGTGAGTGGGCGGAGAGCCCCGGTGCCTGCTAGCCGCCCCGGACGGCGTCCAGGGATCGGCCTAGGTCCCGCTCCTCCCCGCCGGCGGGGGGAGAGGGGGCAGAAGGCCGCTCTCCCCGGCTATAAAGGGCCCTGGGCGGCCGCGGCAGCTCGCTCAGGCTCGCCCCGACACGCCTAGGCGTCCTCCGGCTCCGCCCTCGCCGCCCGGCTCCCAGCTCGAGCTCCAGTTCCCGCTCGGGCCCCACTCGACCCTCTCGGGCCTCGGCTACTCGGGCTGCGGCGGAAGATGGCGGCTTCGGCGACTCCCGCGGCTCAGGCCCCCGACTCCGAGGCGGCGTTAGCAGCCGCCCTGGCGGACGTGCCCGAACTGGCTCGACTCCTGGAGGTCGACCCGTACCTAAAGCCCTTCGCCGTGGACTTCCAGCGCAGGTACCGCCCCCCTCCCTCCAGCCCCCCACAGCTGCGCAGTGCGCCTTCCGCCAGCGGGGTCGGGACTCCCGCCGCCCCCCGCCCTCGCGCGCGCCGGCCCCGCCCCCGGCTGGGGAGGCACCTGGTGGGCGGGGCGTCGGGCTGGCTCGGGCGAGTGGGGTCGGTGGCTTCCGAAGTTGTGTGCCAACAGCTCTGACCCCCGGACTCGGAATAAACTTTCCTCATCCCTCTTTTCCCCTCCCTTCTAGTCTGCAGTCTTGCGCCATTGGGTACGTGCTTTGGCTCCCGACCCCGTTTCCTTTGGTGCTGCTGGAGTGACGCAACACCACGCAGGTTTCTGACATTTGCTCGCACCAGCGTGGGCCTTTGAGTTAGAGTGCGCATAACACCGGCTTGTGTAATCGCGCTTTTAAAACTTTCTAGTTAGTTTCCTACACAATATTTGCTACGAAACAATTTTTTTTTTTTTTAAATTTAACAGGATTCCTTCAGGCAGACGCTCTATCCTAAATTTGTTCTTTGCTTGCTAACATTTCCCCTCTCGGGGACGGTTAAGCTCTGCTTAGTCAGTTTTTACTCCCCTGTGCCAACATGTATGAGTTAAATGTGCAGCAACACTCGTGCATTTGTAACCTTGCAATCATGAAGAGGGAGAAAGGCAAGGAAAGCCAAACTTTTAAAAGCCAACATAGGATGCTTTAGTACTAGCTTGCCTCCTGTTATTGTGGACCATTGATTCACCACAATTTAGTTACTGGGCTAAGGATGCCACTAAGCAGCTCTACTAAAAAAGGTATAGTTTTGCAAATTTAAGGAGCTGTAATGCTAGTTATAATAGTACATTTGTCAGGTAAGCTCACGATGATTTAATAGAGTCTGCCATTTTAGGAGAGCCACTGCAGAATAAAAACTACTCTGTTAATGGAATATACGTAGACAATTTTTAAAGTAATAGAAAACATTGAGCTAGTTGCTGGCATGAAATAGCAGTAAAGGTAATGAGTATGAGTTGATTTGGAGTTTTGTTTTTTTTTTTAAGCAACTTAAGTTTGTGTCCTGGCATTACACAGTATTCAATTAAGTAAACGTGTATTAAGCAACTCCTGTGAACACTGCTCCCGGGAAGAAGCTGTAAGAAGTTGTGTATGTCTTCTTCTAGAGCTTGTATATACTAATGAATGAACACTCACCAAAAGTAGTGGCCTTGAGCTACTGCTTACTTAATCAGATGATTATACTCTTATAGAAACCATTTGGGGAGCAATCTTGTGAAATTACTTTCAGAAGTTGCAGTATATACTTTCCAGAAAACTTAAGTTCAAGATTGGATTTGATTTACCAGTAATCAAACATTTTGGAGCCAAAGGTTGTGATTAAATGTAATGGTCAGATTTTCTTCTTGATGTGTTGTAATGATGACATTAATTTACCTGTGTACTTTGTAAAATGACATTTAAGACATTATATTTTTAACAGAAGAGTTGTGGAACTGTTTCGTCTATGTCCCACACCAGACAGACATTCTTTGTAAGTGCTTTACTTCACTTCCCACTACCCCGGGATGATTCTGTCATGGTTTGTCAAAAGTAATGAAGGAGACAAAGGCCAGAATAAAGAAGTTGGGGGGAATCCAGTGTTCTCAGTGAATAGCCTGGTTTAGTGGGCCTGAGTGCCTCACTCTGACCTGGTTTCTACTTCTAGCCTTGGTTATGAGTAATTGCCATTTTCCAGCACACATGTTCCATTTAGACATATTGAATAGTATTTTGACATTTGGCTATGGTGATTTTTACTGTTAACACTTGAATAATAAAAAATTCCTCCTTGCATTCTGGTCTTGGTTCCATGTTCTATTTTTTTAAATTCCTAATAACCTACTTGGGCAATGTGTCTTTGGCCTTACCCAAGTACATAGTAAGCTATTGGGGTGCAAAATATGCTTATTAAAGGACAAAAGATCATTTAGGTACAAGGAACAATATACATGCATGGTGGTTTCTTCTCATTGATAGACTATCTCATCCTTCTCCAAGAGATGTCTCTTCTTTTGAAATTTGTTCGTATGTTTGTTGTAATTTGGATCAAATGTGGGGGATTAGTGAATTATTCTGTGCTATAAAATAAAAATTAGTACATTAGTGTGGGGGATCATGTCATGATGTCTCAATGACTACTTTCCAAGATGGCATTTTCCACTGGGCACTTCCTCTCTTTTAAAATGTATATATTTATATATTTTATGTAATAAACCTGTGATTAGTTGTGGTCATCATTCTAATATCTTAGGGCTATAAAGCAACAACATTTAATTGTCCTCAAATTATGAGCCAGTGTGCATCAGCTACACAGTCAGCACTCAATGATCTAATCTATGAAAAATATGTTTTAAAGCATACTTACACAATGGTAGTTTCTAGGAATAGAGGATACACTGAACTATGCACTGTTTCTTACAGTTTCTGCTTAGCTGTAAGACCCTTCTGCTAATACATTACATTGGCCATTACATGTCATCTTGCTGTGTGGGTGGAACAGAGAACTGACATTTGCAAACCACTGCTCAAAGCACCGTAGTTGCAGTCAATATATTCTGTCTATAGTTGTTATGATACTTTGAGAATTATTATGGTATTTTATTTAAAACTTATAACAAAACCACAAGGTAGGAAAAGCGTAGGACGTTTTCCTGTTTTATAGATAACGAAGCTAAGATTTGATCAAGTGACTGGCCTGTGACCAGTAAGTACTGCAATGGAGATTAAGCTTTCTTTACTAAAACTGCTGTCAACAAGTTCACAAACAACTTCTTCACAATGTAAGGATACCTCATTCCTGTTCTTTATCTCCAGCATTGTATATATGGGTTGTTACAAAAGTTTTGAGATACAGAAAAATAGAGAAACGTAAAATCCATGTGGACGGAAACAAATGCAGCCCTCTGGGCAATGCTGACAAGTCCAAACTTGCACAGAAGAATCAGAAAGGATGCTGGGAACTGTGTTTCTTCCAAGTAAAGTAATGACACAGTCGTTGTCAAAACTTCTTAGTGATCCACATACTTTGTATTATTTCTTGGCTCTTTGGAGCCACAATCTTGCTTTTCTCCCATTTTCTGAGTTTCTTTCTCATCATTTAATGTAAAAGATTCTCGAGGCTCTTCCCCAGGGCATTTTATGTATTTCTTCTTAGTATTCTGTTCCTAGACATTCTCATCCAGTCCATGGATTCTACCTGTCTACTGAAGTTGCTCACATCTCTCCTCACTCTAGCTTTTTCTCCTGATCTTATACATATTTTTAAATATCTTTATTTTGTGTTATGTAAGTAGTACAAAGCTCCACATGTTTGAAATGGAACTTGACAGATTTTCATTACAAACCTGTTTGTCCCTTTACACCCTAACTCAGTCTATGGTACTGTCATCTACCACTGCTCAAGCCTGAAACTTAAAGCTTATTCTTCTTTACTTCTCTTTCCTTTCCTTATATCCCTGAGTTTAATTGATTGCAGCTCCTCACTCTCCACTATGCATCACATGGTGTTCCTTACGGCTATCATCCTATTTCTTGTTGCTAGCAGGTCTAGCTGGGTTTACAAAAGCAGCCTGAGAGCTTCTACCCCTTTGCCAGTCTTCACCTCACTCTTCTTCCTCTATGTCTTTACTCAGGAACCAAGTAAAAAGAATAGACTTTGAAGTAAAATCTGATGATGATACTTCTCAACTCAAACACTTTCCCTCTCTTTTTCGATACAGGGTCTTTCTCTGTTGTCTGGGTTGGAATGCAGTGATGTCATCATAACTCACTGCAATTTCAAACTTTTAACCTCAAGCAGTCTTTCTACTTCAACCTCCCAGAGTTCTAGGATTACAGGGGTGACCCACTGTGCCTGGCCAGTATGGAGTCCTCATGACCTACAAGAGTCTACATTACTTGGTCTCTGTAACCTCTCCAGCCCCATCTTTGCACTTTCCCTCTCTCTCTGTACCATCAAACTTGAGGGGCTTAAATGGAGAAAGGCAGTTAGGATGTCTGGAGACATTCTGCAAGGATACTAGAATATGGGTTAAATAAATCAGAAGCATTATATCTCTTTTCCACCTGTGACCATTTTTTCTTGAAATTGAAGATTTTCATTTCTTATTTTGCTTATAAACACAAGAAGTTAGACTAGGTCTGGAAAAATCACCAAATAAAAGACAGGATAGGTCAAGAATAAGAAAAATTTTTGATCTTCATCAGAAGAATGACTACATTTTTAGTTTAGTAGGAGTGAATTAATAAGTGCATCTTTTCCTGCATTTAATTTTTATTCATAAAATTATTTCTCTGTCCCATAAAAGAGGTCTTTAACAAATGTTTAAAGAGCATTACCTTAGTGGGGGCCATCCTGTCTTGGATGCCGCATATTTTGGTCTAGCCCTGAGTTCTATCTGTGTTTTTTCACAAGCTATCGTTTTTGCTTGCTGCATTCATTGCTTCTGTCTTATGATAGGCTCCTACCCATATTTCAGGATACAGCTGAGGGGCAGATCATTGCCTTCCCTGACTTCTCCTCATCCTTAAACCTTCCTTTGTGCTGGATAAGCAGCTCTTCCTCTTGAGCCATCCCTATTCTAAGGAGGCTCTTACATTCTAGTATGGTTGTCTTTCTACTTTTTATTCACCACTAGATTGTCTATTCCTGTACTTGCAGACTATGTCTATATTGTTTATTCCTGTTGTAATCTTAGTCTATAGAACTGGACCTACTTCCTAGTAAATGCTTAGTATAACATTTAAACAAACAGATTGAATGTCTTTGGACACTATTTTACCGTTTTGCTAGACCAATGAGTATAAGGTAAACTTACCTTAAGCTAAAAGTATCTGGAGTTCTGGGAAGGATGAACAGAGAACAGGAGTAGTTATTAGGAAGTTTTATGTGATAATCTGGGGAAAGAGAATATATGCTGAATTAAAGAGTGAATGATAAACAGAACAAGTCAAGACAATAATTCTTTTTTTTTTTTAATATTAATATCACTTGTTAATGAGATCATGAATTCAGTTCTCTTACGTATGAGGAGGAGTAATCATTGCTGGAAATGCAGTCTTTCAACTTGGCCAAAAAGAAAGAATCTTGAACCTGGAAGAGATGAAAGCAGCACACAATCTGTGTTAGCTTATTGCAGGGTCCTCAAACTGTGGTCTGCGGGCCACATGCGGCCCGCTGAGGACGGTTTATCTGGCCCACCTAGTGTTTTTGCCTCCGCTGCCTGTCCTTTTTAGCAGCGAACTCATCCTGGGCTTACAAAATCTGTTATCAGAAAAACCATTGGTTGCATTTCCAAACAAAACATTTGTGGATTCACTGGAAGAGTTGCAAAAGGAGCTCAAATTTAGATTTAAAGAGCTTTATCTCCATGAACAGGACATACAGCTTTTCCATAACCCATTTTCTATTGACATTGAAAATATGGAGGTCAGTCCCTGAAGTCACTGCCCAGGCCGCTCTCTGGCGCCGCCTCAGGCCTGCATCTCTACCAGGTGGGAGCCAGGTGCTGACGGGTGTGGCGGGTGGGGCAGGAGAGGCAGGGGCTGCCAAGCGCTCCTACAGCTCTGGCTCCGGCTCTGCCCTGGCAGCGGCTTTCTGGCGTCTCCATGGGGCTGCCCTGCAGGGCCTGGATGCTCTAAGAACGTTTCCACTGTTGCTTGGAGGACACGTGTAATGGGATTCAGAATTCCTGGAGAATTGTCTTTATGAGAAGCTGGAAGTATTTCTTAAGTTCCATCTCTTATTTTTTCAAAGAAACATCAAGAAACCATGAATAACATTAGTAATGAAGAGTTTGACTGTCACTTGCTTGATGAAGGTTTTACTGCCAAGGACATTCTGGACCAAAAAAAATCAATGAAGTTTCCTCTTCTGATGATGAGGATGCTTTCTATGTAGCAGACCTTGAGGATATTCTGAAGAAACACCAAAGATTGCTAAAAGCTCTTCCTTGCGTCACTCCCTTTTATGCAGTCAAATGTAATGACAGTAGAGCCATTGTGAGGATCCTGGCTGCAATTGGGATAAGATTTGACTGTGCTAGCAAGACTGAAATACAATTGGTGCAAAGTCTCAGGGTGCCTCCAGAGAGGATTATCTATGCAAACCCTTGTTAACAAGTGTCTCAAATTAAGTATGCTGCCGATAATGGGGTCCAGGTGATAACTTTTGACAGTGAAGTCAAGTTGATGAAAGTTGCCAGAGCACATCCAAAGGCCAAGTTGGTTTTCCAGATTGCCACTGATGATTCTAAAGCAGTCTGTGGACTCAGTGTTAAATTTGGTGCCACACTCAAAACCAGCAGACTTCTTTTGGAACAGGCAAAAGACCTAAATATTGATGTCACTGGTGTCAGCTTCCACATAGGAAGTGGCTGTATTGATCCTGAGACTTTCGTGCAGGCAATCTCTGATGCCCGCTGTGTCTTTGACATGGGAGCTGAGGTTGATTTCAGCATGTACCTGCTTGATATTGGTGGTGGCTTTCCTGAATCTGAGGATGTGAAGCTTAAATTTGAAGAGATCACTGGTGTAATCAACGCAGCATTGGACAAGTACTGTCCATCAGACTCGGGAGTGAGAATCATAGCTGAGACAGGCAGATATTATGTTGCATCAGCTTTCACACTTGCAGTTAATATCATTGCCAAAAAACTTGTATTAAAGGAACAGATAGTCTTTGATGATGAAGATGAGTCCAGTGAACAAACCTTTATGTATTACATCAATGATGGAGTATATGGATCATTTAATTGCATCCTTTATGATCATGCTCATGTAAAGCCTCTTCTGCAAAAGAGACCTAAACCAGATGAGAAGTA